>JAJPCS010000256.1:3889393-3904560 GCA_021164005.1 Willisornis vidua nigrigula | reverse complement strand
TTTTTTTTTTTTTTTTTTTTTTTTTTTTTTTTTTTTTTTTTTTTTTAGGTGAGGCACAGCGTGCGCAGAACTGGCCCCACCGTTTAAGTCCTGAGGTCCATTTGCCACGGCCGAGCGAGCTCGGACAGTGACAGTGAAATCCTCAGGACTGTCTACAGCACCCGGTACTGACCCTGCTGAGCATCCGAGATCTGACGGGATCGGATGACAGGGAGGCATTTAACTGCCCGGTACGGTCTCCTCTGAGACTCGAACTCACGACCTTGTGATCAGAGTCCGGAGTGCTCACCATTATACCATGGGACCACCCTTTTCACTGGAATATTATTAGTTAAAAGGATCAAAATCATACAGAAATATAGTTTTTATTCTGCTGACTGGTATCTCTACATTTTTAAAAACTTTCTGATAATCTTTTATTGCTGACTTGGGTATTTTGACTTGGCATTTTTCCTACTCAGCACTCTTTGAAATCTTCCAGCATGATTTGAATATATTTTAACAAGCATCGATCTGTCACTCTGCTAGCAATTAATAGGCAGACAGATACCTTGTAACATGTATAGTTTATTATTTTTGTACATTATGGTATGTTACAGTTCACTATACAGACATTCAGTTATCATGCATAGAAACTGCATTTATTGCTGACAAGTGTGCTTCTTATATTGAAGTCTGCTTCTTATACTAAAGTGTCTGAAAAGAATGAAACAATGAAATCTGGATTATTAGAGATTAGAGTAAAGAAGATTTGAGGGAACCAAAAGTTGAAATATTCACTGTTAAAGGAAATCCAGCATTATATGCCATTTTATTTTAATATGCTTTAAATATCAGCATCAACACCACTGTGTTTAATATGGCAGCTAGAAAAGCTTTGTCCTCTTACTTTTTACAAGTGCCTACTTACTTAAAATAAAGTTCTACCATATAAAGAAGACAGTAACATTTATAGGCTTAGCAGAGGTACTAATTTTACCACAGATAATTTTCTCCAGATCTTGCCCCAAGGAGTTTCTCAGTTTTCCACAGATGATATTCATCTGCCTTTCCCTTTCTTTTTGAAGGCTAATGGATTCATTTCCTTTTTTTTTCTGCTCTGCATTTTCCAGCAGTTGATTTGCCACATTATTTAACTGATTTACATAATTAAGTTAAACTGCAATAAAGTGTGTACTTAATCGGAAGATTTCAGCTTTTGAAGAAGGGTCAATGTGTCTTCCTCACACAAAGTGTGTATTTCTTGCAAGCAATCTCACAATTCCTGAGTTACTGAGAACATCATAAATGTTAAATACCACTGCGTGTAAAGGAAAAAGTGAATTGCAGTAATTCACACAGAGATTAAGAAGAAGACAGCAATAAAATGAACAAATAGAAAATTCTTGTTTTTACTAAGAATTAAATCACATCCTAGGGGCAAATCAAAAGGATTAAATGGGAGAAGAAAAGTTGTAGTGGATGTAATTGGTGAGGTGCTGGCAGTGGAGGCTGCAGGGTGGCCTTTGTGAGGAGAGGACAGGATCTGCTCTTGCTGGACACAGCCAGTTCTGACTGGCTTCAATGGACCCACCTCAGGGCACAGCTGAGTCCCTCAGTCAAGTTGGTGGGACCTCTGGGAAAGAGTATTTAAGAAAGGACAAAAATGCTGCCTAGCATTTTTGTGAGGAGTGAGGAGGAAAAACATGTGAAATACAGACCTGTAAACACCAAGGGAGAGAAGGAGGAGGGGGAGGAGCTGCTCCAGGCACTGAGACGGTGAGACCCCTGCAGCTTTTGAAATGCCCACAAGAGAGCCGATATCCACACTGCAGCCTATGTTCCAGCATATGCTGAAGCAGATTCCTGTCAGAAACTGTGACCCACATAGGATCAGCTTTTCTAGGAGTAACTGTGGACCATCGAGGAGTTATGCCAGAGCAGACTATTTCTGAAAGACATGGAGAAGTCCATGCTGAGGCAGAGAAAAATGAGAAAAGTGAGACAGAGAGGAACAGTCAGGAAGAGATTCAGTGTGAGCTAAAGCATGTGGGGACCTGATGCCACATGTCTCATAAAGAGCTCAGTCTTTCTTCTATGCCATGGGAAAGGACAGATCTGTGGAAGTGTCATGGGTTTGGACAGATGGGCCTAAATTTAGCTTTTAAAGTTCAGCTAGGCCTGGGATTGTCAGCTGATTTGAGCTGGGCTGAGCTAGCTAACAGCTGACTTCTTCTAGCCAATAATATTGTATTCCATACCATACTACATCATCTCAAAGAGTGTAAAATCCAGTGTGTGTGAGTGGCTTAGTCAGTTCTGCCATGGCCGAGGTACAAGCTGGACATGATCCAGCTTCTGTCTTGGAGCAGGCCTTGCTCCTGCCCCTGCTGCCTCTGCTTGCATTTTGTTTGAATTCAAGGAAGTAGAAACATTTTTGTTGTTACTCTTTCTGTTTCTTGCTAGGTGTCTCTTAGAGTACTTACAGATCTAGTGTAATAGACTTTGCTTTGTATTGATTGGGGAGTGGGAAGTTATTCCTTGTTATATATATGTAACTTATCTAAGTGTGTGTTATATTGTAGTTTCCTCTTAATTTTCTCTTTTCTAACATGTAGTTAGTTTCAGCATAAACCTGGTTTGTGGTTTTTGAGGGTTTTTTTTCCTCTCCCTCTTCTTTTTCCCTTTCCTGGTTGGGGGGAGGAGGAACCTTTTTCACTCTGTCCTGGACAGTTGGCGTTTTGCCAGTTCAACCCAAGACAGGAAGGTTCAAGGAAGTTCAGCTGAAAGCTATTCAGAGGTATCCAGAGAATGAAAGCATCTACCCTTCCATGTTTCCCAGGAAGTCTGAAGATGATGACTGAGTAACCTGAGGTAAATAGGCATATGTAATACATTTCCTTATGGAGTGACTTACACATTTATGTAAGGAAATCTCAGATCTGGGTGAGACAGCTTAAATTGAAAGATATCATAGCTAATGTCTTTCCTTTCCTGTAACTGTGGGTTCTTCAGTGTAGCAAGTTCAGCAAGTTTGGTGCTTTCCTGCATTTGCAGCACAACCCAAATGTCACTTTTGAAGCTTGACTTCAGAGCCACTCCTTACCACAGGCAGACCTGTGGTTCTGTATGAACTTCCAAAAGTCTGTGCACACTACCAGATTCCTGCTTGCTCCATCTCAGTCCTGACACTCCATGAATTTCTTCCTGCTGAACAGGTACAATTGCTTGAAGGAAGAGGCAGTATCATCCTTGTAAACATTTCCAGATAATTTAGTTTGGTGCAGATTGGATATGGCAAACATCATCCTAAAAAGTTCTTTCAAACACAATATACTTGAGCTTCATATAAGTTGTGAACAGACAAATTAAATGATCATATATTTCTTACAGAGTTATTTGATGGAAACGGGCAAGCATCTGGCTTCATAACAGAGAATCCTAATTTCACATGCATTGGAGCCAAGAGAAATTTGGAAACTATTGATGTTAAAACAAGTACTTTTTGAGGATTGAGGAATTTCTTTACAAATATGCACAGTAGAAGCCCTGAACTTTAAATGAATTGCAGCACTGTCATGCATTGAAAAATACAGTGATACTACTCGACTACCTTCATGATAGACAAAAGTTTCAGTAAATCAGAACGTGCTGCATAATTCTGAAGACAGTACATACCTTATTAATAAGTATATATTGTGCCATCAGAGTGCATTAAAACTGAATTCCTTTTTCTAGATAGAAAAATTCTGACACTTTCACATTTGTAAAACTGAATGATGAAATTTTAAGTGGTATTTGAAACCTTAATATATAACTTTGGAAATACTTAAATAGCTAAATATTACTTTAGACATTTGCAAGCAATTCAGTCTATTATTTACTTAGTTTTCTTATTTTCTTGTGAAGTTAGCAACTGAGTATCTAGTTTGGTCTTTCATTTGTACAAAAAAATGTTTTTAAATGGCAATCTTATTATTTTTAACAAAGCTCTTTTTCATACAAAAACACGTTGAAGAAAATACCCATGATCTTCACTAAAATTGCTAAAGAGATTTATTCATGACCTAAGGGAACTTACAATTCAGTTGCATTCCAATTCCTACAAACAAACTGTAAAAACAGGTAGTTTTTCTTTTATCTTGTGCTCATCACCAGGGTTTCTTAGAGACTCCACTGTGGCATTTATGGTAATAAAAATTGGTCAGGCTTTACAAAATATTTATAAGATTGCTCCTGTTGGGGTTTTCCTTGTATTATAAAGTGCTTTAATTTTTGGGTTAGGTAATATGACGAACAACTTGGCAGCAGTTTGCACCACTGAAACAGCTTGCAGAGGCAATTGATAGAAGCAGAAGGAGAAAGGTGGAGGAACATTTATGCAATACAATAAATTTAATTTCTTTTACATTCAGTTGGTTATTTTCAATCATAACTTTGACCTGCCCTCTTCTTTTAGGACTTACTGCAGTGGTTGTGTTATTGCTAAGTACAACACGTTAATACACAAAGAGCACAAACCTGTGTGTATGTGTGTGTACACAAATTAGAATTGTAGCAATGTGATTGAAAGAAAATTCATTGAACTAGGGATATAATGTGGTTGATGCCTGACATTATTTTTACTAAGCTTTCCAAGTTTCTTGTCAAATAAATCCGCTAGTGATAGACCCCACATCTTGTTTCTTAAATATTAAGTAGATTGATTTGTGTGTGCATTGGGGACTGTTTCCAATATGCCTTACAGTTACCCTTATAGTCCTTTTCACAAATATTTTGAAACTCTGAAACTTACAATGTATTCACAGTGTCTGCATAAGACTTGAAATGCAACCCAGAGAAAAAATCATGTGTTAATTGAGTAAGGATTTCCAAGGTCAAAACTTTTCCATATGGTGCATATTTGCAAGTCAGTTCAAGAATATGGCTATTGAAGGACATAAAATGCTTATGGTACCATATGAATAATTACACAATCAGACACACTGTAACCATGCTATATTATTTAGATTTTTTTTTTCAATTAAACAAAACAATTTATATATTCCACAGAAATATTTTAAAGATTAAAGAATGTCTTATCCCAGTTCTGTGACAAAAGTTAGTGTAACGCATGACCAATGCCAATTTGTGCAGTGGCTTTGCGCATTGGTATCATGAAATTTCTACATTTTTTGGTTCAGCGTTTTTCCTCCTCCACTTCTTGTCTGCAGATGAGATCAGATTGATCTTAGTGCAGTTGTACTTTCAGAGTGCTGGGGGTGTGATTTTTTTCAGTGTAGACCTATATCAAAACAGCTCTCAGTTTATACCTCTGTAAGTCTGATACCAAGTGTTGTCAGTTTGCTCAGTCACACTTTTAGTTCTTCATAAAATTAAGGTCTAACTACCCTTAAAGATCTAAAAAAGGGAGAATTAAGAATTACAGGCATAAATTAGGAAAAATCACCAAATCCACATGTTCCTCAGATCTCTAAAATTTAGTTTAATCACTCTCAATTTTATATTACCTATAAAGATATTTTAAGAGGGGGTGGGGAGCATTTTGGAAAACAAACAAAAGACTAAGAACATGTATACAGTGAAGTCTAGCAACATGACTGCAGATAATCTTGATTCAAAACTTTAATAAAGAAGAAAAAAACAATTTCACTGGAAAAGGCTAAAGACTCAAATAATCAATGCTATATAACTTGTTTGAGATTTAAAGTTACTCATATGAATTATGCTATTGTGTTAGTCTAAAGAAGTTTGACATAAATATTAAGCACCTAGGCCCAGAAAATTGCTTTAATTTGGCCAGCATAGCTTCATGGGCTAACTTTATAGTTATTGGAATGAGACAGATGATTCAGGAGAGGTATGCATACATCTTTTCCCCTGATGTTGGTATATCAGGTGTTTGGGGTTTTTTTTTGGTTTTTTTTTTTTTTGTTTGTTTGTTTGTTTTTTAAATAAGTGTTTAAATAGTCCATACACCTCTGAGGGATGTGAATATCAGTATAGCGTTTTGAGAAAGCAGCTGGTTAAAGTGTGGATTCAGAAACTTCAAGTAGAAATGTTTCAAACCTCTGCCTCAATAATTTTATCTCTCTGAATCAAGACTTTACCTCCATAACATTCAAAATCCCAAATACATTAATGAGGACAGACAGTGAAAGATCGTGGTAATTTTTCTGAAGTCAGTTTTTAGGTCCATCTTATTTCTAGTTGAACATTCAGACTGTGAATGGGGAACTTAGATTACATGTCCTGTTCTTTCTTAGTGACTTAAACATCAATTTTCTCATTTTTAAGCAATTGTAATCTATGGGGAGTTTTCAAGTTGAAATATTTCATTTTTTTTTTTAAACTGGGTCACAGTGTTTAAACAGCAGATACAAAGAGAATAGAGGCTCTTTCTCTTCAAGCAGCCATATGGACAAATGTGGTGGGTTAACCCTGACTGGCATCCAGGTGCCCACCAAAGCCACTCTATCACTTCCCCTCCTCAATTAGACAGTGGAGAAAAAAAGGAACTAAAGGTTCATGAGTCAAGATAAGGACAGGGAGAGATAACTCACCAAATATCACGGGCAAAGCAAACTCAACTTGGAGAAATATGAGTAAAATAACAAGAAGTTAAATCTGAATTGTAAATCACCTTCACCCCCCCCCTCCCCAGCCCCCCTTCCCACCCCCGCTATTCTTTCCAGGCTCAACTTCATTCTCAAATTCTCTGCCTCCTCCCTGTGCAGCTGCTCATGGGGACAGAGAATGGGGGTTGAGGTTGGTTCATCACATATTGTCTCTGCCACTGCTTCCTCCTCAGGGAGAGGACTACTCACACTCTTGCCCTGCTCCAGTGGGGCGTCTCTCCAAAGGCAGATGTTCCTTCATGAACTTCTCAAACATGAGTCCTTCCTATGGCCTGCATGAATTGGTGCAGTCCTTAAGGAACAGACTGCTCCAGCATGTGTCCGCCATGTTGTCACAAGACCTGCCAGCAAACCTGCTCCAGCATGGGTTCCTCTCTCCATGGAGCCATGGGTCCTGCCAGGAACCTACCACAATGCAGACTTCCCATAAAGTCACAGCCTGCTTCAGACATCCATCTGCTCCAATGTGAGGTCCTTCATGGGTTGCAGATAAGTATCTGCTCCACTGTTAACCTCCATGGGCTTTTCCCCCTTCCTAAGTCTGTTATCACAGAGATGCAAACACCATTGCTGATGTACTCAAGACTTGACCAGCCAAGGGTCCATCTTGGAGCTAACTGGCATTGGTTTTGTCATAAGGGAAGCTTCCAGAAGTTTCTCACAGAAGCCACCCCTGTACCCCCCCTTGCTGTGTGAACCCAAAACAAGGAGATAAGGTGCCACAGGTAGAGGTTGCACCGGGAGACGTTTCATCTTGACATTAGGAAGAAATTTTTTACAATGAGAAAAATCAATCATTGGACCAACTTCCTTGAGGCTGTAGTAGAATCCCCATTCCTGGAGATTTTCTAGATGCAATTGAACAGGATGTTAGATAATCTCATCTGGACTGTCTTTCCAATGAAATTTGGACCAGATGATCTTTTGAGGTGCCTTCCAACCTGTGTTCTTCTATGATTTTATGATTTTCTTTTTCACTAAGGAGAAATGAAGGCAAGTTGCTAGTATGAAGGAGCTTGCATTGAGAAACAAGAGGGTTCTAAGTTACAAGTCCATTTCAAGTTTGCTAAATTTTGCATTTATGCTGCAACTGGAAAAAAAAAATCTCTGGAAATACTCTCACTCCGGTCTGATCAGTTCTCTAAAACTCCATTTCTTTCTCAGTTTAATTGTAGTAAATCCTTGTCATTTGACCTGTAGAACTGGAAGTTTTCTTCAACACTGGATTCTTATCTGGTCACATGTTACTATGGACACTTCCATAATTCAGGATACTTGACTTTGGCCCACAAGGATGAATTTTTAAAATTGACACTCATGAACAACTGTGTTTAGGTCTGATAGAGGTGCAGTAAAAATTTAGAGATAATCCAAACTACAGCAGACGTACAAGCAATTCTAAGAACTATGGACTATCTTTTTGCAGTACCAATAGTACATACCTATCAACTATACAATAATTTGCCAGAAGCTCAGGTCTAAGAGGATGTGATCCTTGTTATTAGAATAGAAGGTTTTCCAAGAGGAGGTAACAGTTTGTTTAAGTTGGTTGTGGTTTTGGTCTGTTTTGTTTTTTGTTAGGTTTTTGGGGTGTTTTTTTAGGTTTGGATTACTTTGATTATACTGTTGAGTTTTTTCAGCAGCCTTTAAGCTGCGGTTTCTTGAATACATAGTTTTACTACTACAACATAATCATGCATCTAACTGATTTAGACTAACTGAATAGTCACAAATTTATTAGTGTCCTAAGGTTAATGAATAGTTCACTCAAAAATAATGGTTTGCTACATACATACTTACATACTCATGTATATTTTCAAGATTTTTCAACTTCTTTTTACTATCTATTCAATTATAGCAATATCATTGGCAACTTTTTTTCTCTTGACAAATAATTTTCAATACTGAGCAAAAGCAGAACTTCAATGTTGTATTTGTGACTTCTAGTGGTAACTGTTTTGAGGCAATTTCCACCACAATATCTATAAATTGTCCTTAGAGAAACAGGGAGATTACTCAGGAATTCTATGGAAAAAACCCAGGCATTCTCAGGCTGTCCTTCTGGTTTTGGAGTGTTTCATGTGTTGCAGATGTTCATTTACCAAGAACAAATAACGCCCTCTATGTCAGATCAGTGCATCATTAGTCATCATTCTGACTTACAGTAACTATTACTATTTTCATGATGAGCCAATAGTCTAAAGTTTAAAGTCTATGAATATTTTATAGGCATATAATTTGAAGTTATTTGCTGGCATATGGAGGAACCAGAGTGGATCAAACCCTTTTCTTCTAAACGTTTTTCTATTGAAATCTTTCTTCTCTGGCAAAGCTAGAATAAGCATATATATATATATATATGTTGATTTTGAAGTTATTTTTGGTATGAAGTTTTCTGAGATTCAACTTGTACATTCTGATGAGTGAAATATAAAGTAAAGCAGAAATACAGAAGAATCTGAAACCTGCCCATTTCAATTCAGAATAAATTACTTTAGTACAAGTCTGCTTTTCAAAATTTTCAGTGATTTCCTTTTGCAATCTAGACTAAAAAAATACTTCTAAACATCAAAAGCTGCTGGAAAACTTCTAATGCTCACTATAAAAGTTGCCCTAAACCAACAGAAATGACTATAAAGAGTGGAACAAATCAAAGATATACATATGTTTAATTACATATTTCTTTCTTTTCATACTTTCAAGGCATCTAAAAACAATAAACTCTTTTTTTATTTTTTCTAAACCATGATAGTCACACTTGCTACAAATTATTTGTGAGAATCCACTTGGTGTATCTGGTAAAATGAAAATAAAGAAAATTGGAATTGTCCCAGATTTGGAAAATGTATACAGCTTTGCTTTGATAATTGTATACATTTGCATTGTTCATGCATGTATTTAAACAAATTTATTTCCAGAGTCTGGAATTATCTTTCACCCATGATCTTGGTAAGTAACACCTTGCATTGAAAAGCGATCCAATTTTTAGTTTTTTGGGGTTTTTGTTTTTTTTTTTTTTGTTGTGTTTTTTGTTGTTGTTGTTGTTGTTGTTTGGGGTTTTTTTCCCTCTGTGGATGCGGTATTATAATAAAAATTGCATTCTAATTTTAATCTATTTTAACAGATCTTCATCATTGTTCATGTTTTGTGATAATCATTTTGACTGGTAGTAAATCATATTGACCATATAGCCCAGTTTTATTTACAGTAAATGTTAACGTAGCTCAGTTCAGTCTAAACTAAATTTATCGCTTAATGATTCTGTAGTGTTTTTTCTTTCAAACTGAGAAAGTGATCATCAGTGACATAAGTTCCACTTGTTTGTGTGGCAGTTTGCTCACTGACTTCACTGTAAACAAGATAAGGCATACCTTGCTATACATTTGGACCTTTTAGTAGATAATAGAAGTTTGTTGATAATGTAATTAAACATTTATTACTTTTATTTTATTTTGACTGACTCTCACCACAGAGACACACTAATCTTTTTTGTTTAAGTTTTTTTTTACATGCATGTAACAGGTTGCCCAGATTGTGAAGGTATTTTTAAAAAAATTCTCTCAGGCACTTTGTATTCAACCATTCCCAGTTTTTCTGTCGCTTCCACTAGGTCTTTCCTGATTCCTGTTAGCCACTGGAAAATACCTTTTCTCTCCTGGTTGCACTAATATCTCTAAATCTAGGATATGCAGGTTCTGCAGAAATACTGTTCTAAGTTTCACATATTCTAAAGTCTTCGGCTGGCAACTTAACACTTGCCTGGGATGGCCTAGTAGAATAGAGAAAGGATGATACTTTGGGATTGATATGCAGGGAAATGAAACATTTGCTTGGAAACCACACTTAACACACCCAAAGATACGGCAAGAGGAAATTCAAATATTTGTATACAGCTTTCCATATTGAACAGCATGATGATAATTTTTTTTGAAAGGACTGAGGTCAGGGCAAAAGCCAAACATATTAATTACACCGTTTATGGCAAATTGAAATCTGAAAGGCCACTAGTGCTCTCACAGTATTTATTTCTCTTAAGAAAGATGTGTGTGTGGTACAACCTAACAAAGACTTAATGATGATTCATTTTGCCAAAACTGATTTTCTACAGTATAGGGGTATTGTTTAAGCTTACCACTTTAAATGATCTTCATTGTCATGGTAGAGAAACAGGTACTTCTGGAATCTTGTCTTAAAATAGATTTAAAATATGCAGATGTGTTCTATTCTTGTAAGATGTAGGGGGTTTTGTTTTGTTTTTTTTTTCCCTGTTTTTCATTGACTACAAAGATCAGATTAATATATCCACACTGTAAATGTTTCTGACAAACTACACAACGAATCTGCATGTGCAATGTCTCATCTTTATTTCACTGATCTATTTTCATTTGAAAAGTAGTTGCTTTTATGCAATGTTTTCTGGAGTTTTCCAGGGATATCATTTAGATCAAACTATTCCCTAAATCCCAAGTAATTCTAAATCTCTCAGATATTATTTCTCATCTATCTTATTATGGACCTACCTTACAGAAGATAAGACAAAGAACCATAGAACAGCCCCTGTTGGAAGGGACCTCAAAAAAAAAAAATCTAACCCAAACTTCCATGGGACAGGGAGGCTAGTTGATGACATCTAGCATCCTGTCCAATTTTTCAAGCTTGTTGTCCACCAAGGCCCCAGGGTTCTTTTCATGTAACTGCTCTCCAGCTGCATGGATCCTAGCCTTAAGGTGCAAGGACTCATCTTCATAAATTTTGTACAATACTTGCTAGCCCCTGCTCACCACCACTTTTCAACTATTATAGATAGTGGCCTTGAAGCATTATAGGATGTTTCTCTTAATACCTTGGAGCGGATTCCATCCAGGGCCACAGGTTTATGTGGGTTGAGGTCTTGCAAGAGGCTGTAGATCAGCCCTTCCTTCCCTAATGGTGGGTCAAAACATATGTTGTCACAGCTTCTTGATCCTGTGATGGTAAACACAAAGGCAAATAAGATACAGAGAACTTCTGACTCATCAGCATTAATAACTTGTTTCCCAGCCCTGTATAGCTGTGGCCCTACATCTTCTTGTGCTTCTGCTTATTGCTCACATGTCTGAGGAACCTTTTCTTCTTGTTGTCATCTTTCTTGCCAAATTCAGTTCTACCTGAATATTAGCCTTTCTGACTGCATCTTTACATGTTCTATCAAGAGTCTCACAGTCTTTGTTGCCTATTTAGCTTCCTTTCCACATCTAGTATGCTTTTTTTAATGTGCTTTTAAGTACATCCAAAAGCTTATTGTTAAGCCGGTAGTCTTTTGTTCTGTTTTCTTTCTTTCCCTTTATGGGGTATGAACTGTTCCTGTCACTCTTCAGCCTTTCAGAAGACTGTTCTTGAATAATGCCCAGCACTCACAAGCCACTTTGTCCTACATGGATGCTTCTCATGGAGTCCCTTGTGACTGGGATGAATTTCTTGAATTTGGCTCTTTGAAAATTCAGAGCCCTTGTTCTATTACTGATGTTCAGTGTGCTCAGCAGGATCTTTAAACTCCACAATGCTGTGGTCAATGTATCCAAGACTGCCATTGTTAATTATGTTGTCAAGTAAGTATCTCAGTTTGCAAATAGTAAACCTAGTAATACATTTTCCTAATTGGCATGTCCCACATCTGGAGCAAGAAGCAGTCTGCAATGAGTTGCAGAAACCTGACAGGCAAATTGTACAGCACCATTTTCCCAAGTGCCTGGGTAATAAAAATTCCCCATCCATGAGGAGCAGGTTCTATTGACCCCAAACCTACTTGAACATCCAAATTAAGGTTTCATTGGCCGGGTCATCCTGACTGGAAGGTCATAACATCCCACCTTCATGATGATACCTCTCATATTGACAGAAATTCAATACTACTACCTAGGTCTCCATAGCTCAACTCCATACACTCAATTTTCTCTTTTACATAAAGTGCAACTCCACCTTTTTCTCTTCCTTTCCTGTCTTTCTAAAACACTTTGTGGCCATCTGCTGTGGCCTTCTAGTCATGTGAGCTTTCCCAATAGATTTCTGTGCTGCCAATGATAAAGTTCTCAGACAGGGCATAGAGTTCCACTTTCTCCTATTTGTTGCCCAGACTAACTGCATTGGTATATATACAAGTGACGTAGACTTTGTTTTCTTGCCTTTGGAAAAGTTAAAAGAACTATTCACCCAAAATGTGTTAACATAGCTACTATTTTCAGCACATGACAAATAATTTGCTCTGCATCACTGCTTGCTATTTTCCAGTTATTAATTTCTTTAAACATTACTACTGGAATTAAACCCAATACTTTACAGAGTATCACAGATACATGTTCACTGGTCCTTTGTAGCAAGGTTTTAATATTTTTCTCTCTCAAATGGAAGCAACTTGTTATCTTAGGTCACATTATTCTTCCCTTTTTGAATAAGCTCATATATGCAGGTTTCTGCTTCAACAATATCTGCAGCTGCTGAGCTCCTAGCTGATAGAGGAGAAAATCTGTTTCTTAGTCCCTAAATTCATGATCTTGCACTTTCTACTGTGATATATTCCACATTTTCTTTAGATCTCTATTCATATAGTGTTATATAGATCACCCTCCATAGGACTCCAGTCCTCTTCTGCTTTAGCAATCTTATAGCTTTTAAGGAAAAGGGTCTCTACTGTGTGGCGTGGAGGGAGAGGGCGAAGGGTTTCCCTGCTATCCCCTTTGTTCCATGGGGGCAGAGAAGGGAGGGAGAGACGAAGAGCTCCAGCCAGTTGCAAGGCAGAGAATAAACTGACTTATTCAAAACATCCACAGGTATTAACAGATCTTTGGGGGCGGTCCCCTGGTCTGGCTGGATTGGGTGAAAACTGAGGGAGAGGCAGGGTTAAGGGTCTCTTAACCAATGGACTCGGGACGGGGCAGGGCCGGCTGGGGCCCTGGCACTGCCCCCGTCAGCCACGAGGGATAACCGAACAGAAAGGGGAGAAGGGCCAAGGAGCCCTCACCAGAGCACCCGGGTGGGGACGAGCACTGCCCAATAGCTGGCCCATCAACAGAACAAAAGGCCTCTGGGCGACAGAAAGAGAGCTGGCAGGGTATGGATAACGACCCATCACAACTGAAACGCAGGCAGGGTAACAGAACCAGAAATTGCTTTTTAAAACTTCAGCTGAGTCTCTGTGTTTTTTAAGGTGTTTGTCCAGTGCTGATTTTGGAATTGATTTCAGCATCTTCCAATATCTCAAAGATTTTCATCATTATAACATTTTGTTAGCATGTTTTGGATTTTAATGTAATGAATTAAAATATTAACAACTGGAATCTGTTATGAATGTCTCCAATCTATTTCCATTGCATCAAAATCAGTTGTCATCTTTTCTGGCCATACATTTAGTAAGACTCCATCATTTATATTATGTAGGCTTTATTTGCTGTAACTGTAAGCTATATTTTCTCTAATTATGTTTGGTTAATTACATTTTATTATTGAAGTGACAGTGTCATTCATTCAGTGTTGTACATGCAGAAGTATTCTTTCTTTTTTGGGGTTTTCAATTCGCTGCCAACAATGTTCTTTCAAGTTTAATGGAAAAAAACCCACACAACCAAAAAAAAAAAAAAAAAGAAAATGAAGGTAATGACATGTATTCAGTGATTACACCATCATGCTTTTAGAAATATTAACTCATGCAAGTAGTCAGAAGGAGATACAATATCCTCTTGCTGCCAATTTAAACTAATGAAAGTACTACAAAGGAATCATAGAAGAGAAATTACCTGAGCAGAGTAACTTCCTATGTGACTGACATGGGAAAGAAAGCTGCTAGCATATAGCACCACTAATGTTATTAATCTAAGTGACAAGTAAGAAAAGAAAAGACAACAACAGATGCTGACAGTGCGCAACATGAGCAATGAATCAATTTACCTTGACACTGATAGTTTAGAAAGAACATTCAACTGATCACATGATTAAATACCACTGTTATCTGCATAAAGAACTGTGGCAGCACAGCTTTTTCTTTTTCTCTCTCAATTTTTTCTTTTTAATGTGAAAACCATATCCCTTCTTTCCTTCCTTCTTTCCTTCCTTTCCTTCTTTTTCTTTTCACAGAAATGTGGAATAGCTGAGCTACAGGAAACCCCCAGAAGTCATCTAGGTCAAGAAATGAGCTCAAAGAAGGGTCATCTAGAATCAATTGCTAAGGGTCCTGAGCAGACAGTATTCAGGCAGCTCTTGAAGATCTCCATGGATGGAGTCTCCACAACCTCCTGGAAAACCTATGCCAGTGTTTGGTCACCTTCACTGAACAAAAAAGAGTTTCCTGATGTTCATATGGCACATTCTGTATTTCTCTTTGTATCTCTTGCCTCTGGTTCCCTCTTTATCTCCCCCATCCTTCCTTTCTTTTATTCTCAATCTTTTTCTCTCTTGCTTATTTAGAATTTCTCCTTCCTTCCTTCCTTCCTTCCTTCCTTCCTTCCTTCCTTCCTTCCTTCCTTCCTTCCTTCCTTCCTTCCTTCCTTCCTTCCTTCCTTCCTTCCTTCCTTCCTTCCT
>JAJPCS010000256.1:3839121-3870968 GCA_021164005.1 Willisornis vidua nigrigula | reverse complement strand
GTATAGGGTTGGATGGGTTTGTGAATATCTTTATTGCAGGACAGAATTAGATAGAGTTAGAAAAAGTTCAGCCGTAGGAGTTTTTGCTACATGTCCTTTCTGATATCACAAAATCACAGAATCATTTATGTTGGAAAAGACCTTCAAGACCATCAAGTCCACCCTTTGACCAAACTCCACCTAGTCAACTAGACCATAGTACTAAGTGCCACATTCAGTCATTTCTTGAACATCTCCAAGGATGGTGACTCCACCTCTTCCCTGGGCAGCCCATTCCAGCACAGTCTCTTTGCTGAGACATAGAATATATATCCAGTACATATTGAGGAAAACCTATCTTTTCCTCTGTTTTTTAGTGGTTTCTGTGCAAAATCTCTGACCAGCAAGTGTTAGACTTAGATTTTCATATGCCAGACTTAAAGTAATAGATATCTTGTTTAACAGGTAAGTCTGAAGCAGCCCATTTTGGTCTGTCATAGAATATTTTTTAACCCCCCTCCTAATAATTGCTTCCTGCCGTCATGATTTAGGATATCAGCTAATCAGCGTTAATTTGCATACTTTGATTTAAGTTGGACTACTCTTGCATCTCAATTCTTAACTATACTAAATTAGATTACATTCCATATTACTTGGTAAACCAAATGTCAGCATTTTTCTCATATTCCTAGGAAAAATTAATCAATTCAAAAGTCAAACTCCTAAACAAAGTGATTTGTTAATTTACTAATGGCAATTAATGGCAGGCTATTTAACTGACAGTCAGTGAACCACACGTTCAGGATCAGTATCAGTAATACCCCATGCAAACCATAACATTAGCTTCACAGAATCTTACTAAACACTTGGTCCTCTTACTCTGTTAATGGGGCCAGGATGCTCTCGGTGAGCTTTGGGAAGGCTGTGCTGCCAAGCCTGTGCAGTGGATAGATGTCTTGCAGACGCTGACAGCAGGGACAGAGTGCTGAGGTGTTTTCTTTCCAAGATCTCTATTTTCATGCTAGAAATGTTCATATTTCTTTTCTATTTCTCATCAGACTGATTCTGCCTTTGCTTCAAAAGTTTTTTTGGTATTTTCCAGCTACTGTTGAGTCCACCTGATAATCATTCATTTGAGGCTGATGCTTCTCTCCCTCTTTAACAACATGATTTTGTAGCAAATGCCATCCAAACAGTTTTCTTTGCTGTGAGTGGGTCATGTAGGCACACCTAACATCCTTCTTCCCCACCCATTTATTTGTAATTTGCAAGTTATTCTAAGCTTATGATAGAGGAATGACTATGAAAAAAAATATATGAGAAGTAGGAGAGTTTTCTCTTGCACTCTTTATTTTCTTCTGAAATGAGTGTGCACACATGCTGTCGCAGGTTTGGCTTAGCTGTTACCAACCCTGAACAGGGACTACACGGGTCTCAGACGGCATATTTCCATTTTCTATCCTGTCCTCAAGCCATTGACAGTAGTCCATGGCAGATCGATAAGCACTAGCCAGGCCCCAACACAAAGCAGAGACTTGCGTATATGGGTCCTTGTAGGAAAAACACTCTTCTGATAAACAGCGGGCCACCTCACCAGAATCACATATTTGTTCTGACGTGAACTTCCAATTAATGGGGGGTGAGATACGCCCTAGCACCTTACCAAGATCCAACCAAGCCCCATCCCACCCAGGGACTGACCTGTCCAAAGCCCCTTCCAAAGTTCCAGCAATCCCCCTCGAGGCATGGCCTTTCATAAGTCTAAGACAGGGAAAGCAACAAAGTGCCAGCATTCTTCCAATCTCATACAACAGTTTCATTACCTTCATAAACACTAGTGCTGTCACAATACAATTTAGGTAATGATTGGGTCCAGTTGTAACAGTAGGGATCTCTCTTAATAGGCCGTTAATGTCATATTGTAACAGGCCTTTAACATCACATTTCAACAGGCCTTTAATGCCACATCTTAACAGGCCTTTAATGTCAAGATTCAGGAGGACCTGACATGGATGACATTCATCAGGTAGATTTAGGTACGTCCCTAGGAGACCACTCAAAGTGGCAGTAAGCGTTACCACCATCAGTATGTAAAAGAATAGAAAGACACTTAACAGGAGGCCTTTCACTACAATAGACTGCCAGACCATGCCAGCCTTGGGGGCATGGTTGGAGTGACCTCCTCTGGTACCTCTCAGGTAGTTGCTAAAAAGAGTAAAAACCATTCTTTCTATTGTTTATCTTATGCCTGAGTCCTCTGTTCCCAAACAAAAGCCTTGTTTATATCAACAACTGTACTCTTGGCAGTCTTCCTGGACACCGTTCTCTAAGCAGAGAATTATTTACAAAACAATTCAAGGTCAATCTCAGTGGGACCTCCAATAATGTCGCAGGTTTGGCTTAGCTGTTACCAACCCTGGACTGGCCCCCCCTTCTCCCTCCCAGAAACTTCCCAGTAAAGGCAAGGGGAAAAAAACTGAAAAGAAACGCACCAAAAGAAACTGAACTGAATAAAAAGAATAAATTATATTTTCTAATATTTACAATCACACAGTATGTAGGATCCCACCCCCCAGGGGAGAGGAGAAAGGGAAGAAGGGGAGTGAGGACAGGGAAAACCCGAACCCAACCTAACAAAACCAAACTAGACAAACTTAAACCAAATTAAGAACTTCAAAGAAGGGGAACAAACATGAAACAATCTCACCCAGGACAGGAGAACTACTAACGACCGGAGGGACCAGGCTCCAACCTCCTCCCACCAGCTCCTCGGCCAGGCAGGAAGAAAAGACTAAAACACTCCCCCCCCTGCTACGTGGAAGACACGTGTGGAATACTTCCTTGGATACAATGGTTACTGGGGAAGCCATGGGCCAAACCATTACATATGCACACACATGCGTACACAGACACATGTCTTTTAGCTACCTGGGAGTATTTGAAATACTGAACTAATAGAGCTGCGGTTGATGACCTAACTAAAGGCATAATTTTAAACAAGTGACACCATGTCAAGTTCAAATGTCAGTACTTTACCTTCTTTGTCTAACTGTCAACTGTGGAATCAGGAAAATTTAGTCTAAATTCAATGTGTTCTAAATGATGCAAAAGATTTTATAAATTCAGAAGAAAGAACGAGAATAAAAAAACAAAGAAGAGAAAGGTAAGTTATTGTTAGATCCTAAATGTATACTGATATTATCAAATCCAATCAAATAATATTGATCTTTCCTGGAAAATTCACATCTTTATATTGGCATAATCACACACACACGCACACACACACACGCACACACACATATTTGAATATTTATTGAAATGAATGTGTACTTTTTCAACATTATATTCATATAGCAACATGAAATGTGCATCAGTTGGGTTTTGATCAAAGCTTTTGCCATTAGGTAGTCTTTGGAAGTAAAATCTGTATCTTCATTTTAAGTGGTGGAACATACAAACTTTCTCCAAGACCAAAATCCTAGGCAGAGTCTTACAGAAAGAAATACAAGAACTACCTAAGGTGCTCAACACATATTTCCAGAAAATTGCCAAAGGCAAGGTTTAAATGAACAGCAGATTGGTGCTGTTTAAGTTCAATGGACACAGCATGTCACTTTGAGACAGTTTCTTATCCCGTTACTGGATTGATCAGAATAGAGCTCTGTTCCTGGTTCTGCCATAAAGGATAAATGATATTCTTGCCTTGTCAACCTGTCAGCATGGCTTGACCTATAATATAGACCTAACTTTTTCTCTGAGTAACTTTTAAGATATTGATTCCCCAAAGGAGATGTGGCTGTTACACAGTAGCTGGGATTGATTCTGAAAAACACTGTCACATTGTTAAGGCTCAGAAGCATTTTCTGACCCCTTAGTGGGGGGATAAAAGGTGTGAAAAATATAAAAGCTTTTCTTCCAGTCTACTCAGTTGGCTGCAGCTCAAGATGTTAGATGTCACATAAAGTGTTCTCAAATTTTGATCATTGATCCTAACACCTCCCATTCAGGAAATATAATGCATTTCAATTTACCACTGAAACACGGGTATCAGAGGACTTAGGAAAAAGAAATTTTCTGACAAAGAACAAGGTAGTCTGAATTTAACTACTGAATATCAGAGGTCATTTTTTGTGCTCGTGTATTTTTTTATGTGTCTATGCACTGTCTTTTATAGTTACAGTAGCATTCATTTAAACTTACACAAAACCTAAACATTTTTTGGTTTTTTTTTAAAAAGTATTTATATAGCAATTCTATCAAATTTATCTGCATCACATTAACATGAACAAAGACATTACAGTAAGTAATTCAAAACAATCTATATTGTATTGGAACTTAATTTTTAATGGTCCTAAATGTTGTTAAGAAAAAAAATAAGCTTTACCAAACCCTGTCCACCTAGTAGTAAGGTGGATAAAAGCAGCAAAATGGAAAATTTATGTAGACGTGAACATTTTTAAGATTCAAATGTGTAGGTAAGTTCTTGATCTCTTTGATTCTTTTGAGTGTGAATTAAATTTTTCATGGAAAATGGGAAATGGACATGATGCTTAGTAATGACTTGGGTTTTTTATTTTATGTATTTTTTTTTAATATGGGAATTCCAACAATGAAAAAAACCTTCAAATGCAGGTGTCCTGGTTCTGCCAGAACAGTGTTAAAGTTTTGCAGTAGTCAGGCTAAGATACAGAGGTTATTCAATCCACTAACAGGACAAGAAAGTGTCTCAAACTGATTTTCTGTGTCCAAACATCAGCTTAATCATTTCTAGAAATTATTTCCTTTTTTTCCTAAAATTTTGTTGGGCATCATTAGAAGATGCTACACAGAAACTGGTCTCCTACATACAAAGATATATTTGCCCCAAAGAAAAAAACCCTGAAGTTAAGATTGTGTATTATTGTTGTTACAGTAAAAGCAAAAGTGAGCAATTCAGAAATATAAACATGGGACTTGTGAGAGATAAATTTTAACCAACTGAAGTATCTGGCGTGGTGGTGTGTAACTCTTTTAGCCAATAAGCTGTAGTCCTAACCCTATATAAACTGTGTGCTTTGTGTAATAAAATGTCTTCACTATGAATCTCAGAGATTGTGTGGAGTCCAGTTCCTCTGCCGTTTATTTTTAATTTACTTTATATTATCATTCATAAAGAAATTGTTCAAAATGAAATACAGAAAAATGATTGTAACAAACTGCAATCAATCTATGAAATTTTGTCTTTGTATTAAACATATTCAAAACAGTTTTATTTTTTTTTCATTTTCTTTATAATGTAATAATGGTATTGATAAAATGAGTGACTGCAACACTTATAAGAAGAGCAGAAAGTTAAGGCAGATGTCACATAAGATCCCAACAACAACAACAAAATCAGAAATGTGTCTTGTCAGCTTCTGGTTTGTTTTTTTATATTTATTTTTTACTAAGAGCAAACAAGAAAATCTATGAAAATAAGCCTAAAAGGAAAACTCTGTCTTGCAAAGACTTAAAGGGTGGATGATGTGGTGATATTATTTTTATGCTAATTTTTATGTCTGTTTGTTTTCATTTTGACCTATCGATGAGAGCTACTGCTTCAAGTTCCTGTTCAACCATGCTGCTGGATTTAGAAGCCTTGTGAATTTGAGGAGGGAGGAGGGAGGGGTCTATGAGGAAGGGTTATTCACACTCTTGGTATTGTCTGCACTCACCCACATCAAACTTCTCACAAAGAGAAATAATGTAACTTGTGTGTGTGTGTGTGTGTGTGTGTGTGTATATACACACATATACACACATATATATGTGTGTGTGTATATATATGTGTGTGTATATATATGTGTGTGTGTGTGTAATTTATACATACAGAGGTCACCTCCCTTATCTGCATTTTTGTCCAAAAAATATATAAAATATACTAAGTATATGCAGTATCGTGTTGCATTTACCACACCGTCTGCATCTTTTCTCCACACACAGATGTCTTCCTTTGCTGTGGAGTTATCTTTGCCCTATGGGTAATGAAGTGTTTCAGAATAATAATGTGTTTATATTAGCAGCACCCATCTAAGAGAAGGTATACATATTCATCTATTACAAACAGGGAATATGAACTCTAAACACTGCTTTTGATACCTCTAGGGTTTGTCTGGGTTATTATACTGCAATTCATATGTTCAAAATTCTGCTCTTTTGAAATTCATTACAGCTGGCAATACTTAACATTTTTGAAGAAAAAAATTGCTGGCATTAAATCTGACTTCTCGAATGTGACAAGTACCTAGTAGCTACTTTATAAACCGTTGTTAACAGGCAGCTTGACATTACCTTACAGCAAAACCATGGAATACTCCTTTTCTGCATTTAATTCTAAGAGAATTTCTGCATTTAATTCTAAGAGAATTTCTGCATTGTACCTGCTAGAGTCCTTTCATTCACATTGGGAAAAATAATTTCCTCCTTTGTATTTAATAGTGAAAAATTCCGCAGAAAATAACTCAGGGCACACACACAATGAGACCAGCTATGCCTTTCTTATGTTCTCAGTTGTGAGCACCCAAGTTCTCAAGCACAACTGCAAAATTCCTCACAGGATGACTGCTCCATAGGGTGGGGATGTCCAGTTGGGGTATCACGGCAGGGACTTGCAGCCAGAAACATGCTCCAGCCTCCAGAGGAGGGCAGCCAGAAAGCCAGCCCTGAACATCAGGATCCTTCTCGGGAACTTGGGGACAGGATGAGATCAGAGCAAGGTGCAGGCCTGCGGGTGTGCTTGACTTCTCAGGGCATATGACCAGGCAAAGCAGGGCTGTGGGGAGCTTGAGACTGGCTCTACTATGGTATCATTGGAGCAGGGGATGTAAGGCATGGACATACCTGAGAGAGTCCAGCAAAAGGTTATTAAAAAGTTGAAGAAATCAGAGCACCTCTCCAATTGGGAAAAACTGGGACTGTTCAGGCTGGAGAGGAGAAAGCTCTAAAAGGATCTTTTCAATTTATATGAACACTTGAAGGGAGGGTTGCAAAGAAGATACGAGGCTCTCTTCAGTGACACACAGAGACAGGGTAAGAGGCAATTTGCACAAACTGAAACACAGAAAGTTCCCTTTGAACATCAGAAAACATTTTTATTTTGTGAGGATGTGGCTGAACAGTGACATAGGTTGTTCAGAAAGGTTATGGAGTCTCTCACTTGGGAGATATTAAAAGGTTTTCTGGACTTGAGGCTGGGCAACTGTTTTTACGTGACCCTCCCTGAATAGGACTTGCATACTGTAAAGTCAAAAGGAAAAAGAAAATCATAAAATCCATTCCAATCAATCATTCTGTGATTCTGTGATTTTTTTTGAACTCTCTTTTTCTATTTTTGTTTAAAAAATTGGGGTAAATGTATTTTTACACTCAAAAAAAGCATGCAAAGTATTTTCTTATTTCAAGTCCTGTAAAATTCCAATATTACTGTTAAGAATAATGTTAAACAATAGGACTACTGCTGCTTTGTCCATTTTTTGAGAATCTTAATTTTCAAGCAAGTTGGTGGTAAGATTAACAGAAATGAAATCCTAATTGTTGTAAACTTAAAGTAAACAATTTTCGGCGGAGAGAAAGGACTTCACCAACAAGCTTATGAAGTTTATAGTGAAGACCCTTTATTACACAAAGCACACGGTTTATATAGGGTTAGTACTACAGCTTATTGGCTAAAAGAGTTACACACCACCACGCCAGATACTTCAATTGGTTAAAACTTATCTCTCACAAGTCCCATGTTTATATTATTTCATCCTGGCTGTTTTCGTGCACCTGCAGAGTCTTGTGAATTCTTACTATGTGAATTCTTGGGGAGTAAACTCCTCCCTACCAGCCAGCAGCAGCTGAGCTCCTTCCTGCCTCTGCCTGATAGCTGAGTCTCACAGGGCTTTTCTGTAGATCTGAATTGCTCACTTTTGATTTTACTGTAACAACATAAACTGAACAATTATACATAGTTTACTTGTGTCTGTCTCTCAGGATCTTAGGTTAGGGCTTCCCAGTAGGGCATAACACAAGATTTTATGGAATAATATGCTTTGAATTAATCAATAGGATTGCTATTTAGGGAAATCTGATTACAAACATTGTGCCATATAATTATGCTTATCATTTTCCTTTAGAAATACGGTTATTCCAATTGTATTTAATATATTTTCTATGACATGTGATTAAAATTCAGGTTTAATGTTGACTACATAAGACTATGACACATATTAAAATCTAAAAAAGCCATAAAATGTGTTTTGTTTTTGAAATGATAATACAATATTCACCCATTGTGAAGATAATGAAGCAATTTTAAAATAGATTCTCCAGTTGTTAGCATTTAATAACATTCCAACAGTAACTACCTTATTAATGGCGAGGAACTTAGACAAAAGATGTCAATGATTGACAGACATTGAAGATGATAAATAAATGTGTGACATTTTTCTGAACTGTCATTAAATGCTGGACAGAGGTTTATTAAAAAAAAATCTTTTTTGAATAAAAAAAAGGAGTTCAAGATTTTCCGATCATAATATTTGGGAACTCTGAAAACAAATCTGAGAGTCATCACTAAGTAGTGTTTTCTTCTCTGGAATGGAGAAAACAGATATTTATTGATATGATCATTAGCCAGTCAGTTCACTGTGGATCAGTGATCACTGCGCACTGAATGTAAGGAAATCACTGACACATAATTAGCTTTTTCAAATAAATCTGATTACAAGAAAAATAGCAACAAAATAATACATATGAGAGTGTGGTAAAGAAAAACAGGAGGACAGATAATCATAATATGGTAATTAAATTATGTGCTAAATGATAGATGCTGCTTGCTAACATTTCTTATTTCTTTATATTGTTTTAATTTCTGTTAAGATTCACTTTTTAAAATATTGGCTCTGAATTAACCCCTTGGCAATAAAGAAATTTCCTACAAAGTACACATGGATATTTGTTGTAGGTTTTGATTTTATTTTTCATGCAACAAAGGCAATCAGCTCAATCCTTGTGGGTCTCTTTATGTGCATTTTGATTTTGTTATTTTTAGACTTCTAAGGTGAGAGAAAAATAATAGTATCCAGGAAATATGAATCAATTCCTTAAATACAACAATCCAACAGTCTTGATCATGACTTCTGGGATTCATAAAGGTTTGAAAAGAATGGGACAATTAGTGCTTCTCTTTATCACTTAATTTTTGCAAGTGTATATCTCATACTCAGAAAATTGACAATTTTGCTGTTATCCTGAAAATATTGTCAAGATCTTCTCATTAAGTTAAATTGCATTTTTGAGAAAATTTATTTTGTACTTTCTATAATACAGAGACAACAAGGATCTCGTTTATTACTACTCCCTTAGCAGGCACCTGCAACATCCAGTTTTGCATGCTTGCATCCAGTGTAGCTATTCAGAAAGTCCCTGGAAGGCCAGGTTCTTGGACAAGCAGCAGGCAGAGCTTCTATTCCCTCCTCCTAGTAAAAGAGGGCCTCCTATGCAGTCAAATGAAGAATAAAAAGTATCATCGAGAGGGTAAGGAAGAGTAATGAAGAAGGAACCCACTAGAAAACAGGGTGGCCTGGGAGGGGAGACTCCAAGATAAAGGAGAGCCTGAGGACTTCACTTCACACTCCATATCAGGCTCCATATGTGTTTATTTCTTCCCAGCATTCCCTGCACTTGCCCTGTTGTTTCAGTGAATTCTAGTTTTACAAGAAATAGATCTTTTCCTTGCTTATGCTGCAGAACATGCTTTTTTTTTCTCTTAAAACATTCTGTATTTCAAGGTTGATGCTACTCTCCCAAAGATTAAACTATTCATGGAGAATATAGGCTTAGGAGTGTCAAGGTTGTTTCTTTCCTTCATTTGTTTCACTGTCCAAGTTCATTCTTTAGATACAAAGATTTCATGCAAATAGGGACTGCAAACTTGTACAATTTTCTCAATTTAACTAATAAAAATCAGTGATTTAAAGAAAACTAAATCCATACTTGTAGACAAATCTGTTCTTCAAAAGATCTAGGAGATGTGTATAAATACATATGTAAGAATGTATAGATTTTCTCTATCTTCCCCTTCTCTTCCTGTTCCCTTGACCCTTCTCCTTCCTGTGCCCCTTCCTCTTCCCCATTCTCTTTGCAATATGTAAAATCTTCCCCAGTTCTGGAAATCAAAACATGAGGATTAAAGAAGTACATTAAGAACATCATCCTACTTTCACTGTGTATGAATTCTCAGTATCACAGCATGGTCAAAGTTCCATGGGAGGGAACTCTGGAGGTCATTTGATTCAAGTCCCCTCTAAAGCAGGGCCACCTTGAGCCAGTTGCTGAATGGAGAATACACCACGCTCTTGGTGCAAAGTGTTCTGTGCTCAGTTACTCTTTCAGGAAAAAAGTGTTTCTTGATTTTTAGAGGGAACATTCTATGTTTCAGTTTTGTGCCAATCGCCTCTGACCCTGACACTGGTCACTGCCAGAAAGAAGTTGGTTCCATCTTCTTTGAGGAACTTCTATGAGTTCAGTGTGCTAAATGTGGCATGTTTTTTCAATAAAAGAAGGTTAATCAGATTAACCAGGTTATCAGTAAAGAATATCTGCATTTCATGTACATTCTGATATTAATAATCCAATCAAAGTGAGAAAAAAACAAGTTCACAAGTTTGTTTCAATAAGGATGGGGTTCTTCACTTTTATAATTTTGATTAAAAAAGGAGAAAGCATCAAGATTGATAATACTGGCGGGGGAAATTACATGAACCTTTTCCACGAATATGCCATTAAAATAAAAAGGTAACAAAATTGGACTTTCAAATGATCTGATAATAATTGAAATTTCCCTTTAGCATATCTAGTAAAGTAACCATGACATTTATTAGCAAAATGAAATCTTATAAAAAGTATGTTTAGTAAGTGAATTATTGAGTCTTTCCTTTAAAAGTCTGAGTTTGTTAGTTCTTAGAAGACATCACTTTTTATTACTTTTCCATTCTAGAATTAATTCAATAACAATCAGATTTCTTGACTTGGAGAGAAGCCATAAAGATTGTTTATGTACACAGACTTTCAATAGAGGTAGGCTGTGCAGGAATGACTTTCACATGAACATTTGTATGTCTCACACATCTTTCTAAAATGAAGAAATGCACAATATATAGTGCATACAAAACAAAGATATAAAATAGTTTTCCTTTAAATAAAATATAAACTTCAGAATAAACATTCAGTTCTTTATGAGTCATTATACCATAACTCTAAGACTTACCACTAACAAGTCAAAATTTCCTGTGCAAGTTGTTGGAGGAGGAAGCCAAGGACTGACGGAGGAAGAAAAGTTGTGCCTGAACAAGAGACCATAGAGTGCATGGACTAGTGCTGATCATCCCCTTTTTGTTATGCTTAATGGTTTTAATGTCTGTGTTTAATGGTTGCATGTTGTTGCTGAAAGGTTTGTAGTTTGTGCTCTCCTTTTCTCCCTCAAAGACATCCACCTTTTTCCTCTCCCAATCCCTGCCTTTTCCCTGTTCAGCCTATCCTGTCCTGGCTATTTGCATGGTCCACCCCCTAACTTTTTTGGTATTTTCCATCCCCTTTGTTTGCATGCTCCTCCCTTACTCCACCCCCTGAGTTTCTAGAAATCGCAGCCTGCTTTCAATAAACTGACTCAGTTCGTGTGGATGCCCTCAGAGTTGTGTCCAGATTTTTTATTTCTTTTCCTCAACTGCCACAGCAAATTATACATCTTTGTGTTGAAATTCTAAAGGCACAGAGAATTAAAGAGTACCTGAATATTCTTTTGGTACCTACAAGTATTAAAATCTGTGTCTGCCAGATTAACAAATTTGTAAATTAACTGAAAAAACCCCCTTCATTACATGTTAAAATAATTTTAAAGCAAGGGTAAAAGTAATTATTTTCTATGTAAGCACACTTTCTACAAAGAGATATTTTATGCTATTGTTTAAAAAACCCAAACCCAATAGAAACTCAGGTTACTGTTTTTGTCACATGATCCAAGAGATGACAATTAGAATAGTCATCAAAGACTGCAACGTATGTCTTTGCTCCAGAGATAAAAGTTTGGTGCATAACTAAGTATGATTAAACAACATAACAGTAATGAAATACGTTGCTTGGTATCATTACTGTACGTACCAATACATAGGGCATAAAGTACTACTGGCTACGTCAATCATACATTTCATGTTTCATATGACAGCTTTTTATTTGAGACAAAGAATTTTCATTTGAGATAAGGAATCAATAATTTCATACCTTCTTCATACTTCTGTTGGCATCATTTTGTCAGGTCGTTGTGAAAAAAAATTCTTTTTCTCTCCTTATTATTCCTCACACAAGTGTTTGTTGTTCAGAATTAAGTCCTACTTACAAAAGTATTTAATTATTATTTTATATTAAAAGTAAAAATTTCAGTCTAAATTTTTTACCTTTTTGAAGAAGGACACGCTATGTGTGTTCAGTTCTGATGGCAGATGCAAATGGAACGCAATGGCAGTAGCAAGAAGGGAAGGGGAAAGGCAAAGGGAAGAGGAAGAGAAAGGAGAAGAGGAAGAGAAAGAGGAAGAGAAAGGGGAAGAGAAAGGAGAAGAGGAAGAGGAAGGGGAAGGGGAAGGGGAAAGGGAAGGGGAAGGGGAAGAGGAAGGGGAAGGAGGAGGGGAAAGGGAAGAGGAAGAGCAAGAGGAAGAGCAAGAGCAAGGGAAAAATGGGCCTTAGGAAGAGATCTTTCCTTATGGCTATGGAAGTGGAAATTTAAATAAACATGGAATAGATTTTGGTTTTCCTGTCCTAATTTCAAAGAATTATAACTTCTCATTAGCAATTGTCCCACAGTAAGTTTTAAGAAGCATTTCTTCTATAAAATGCCAAGTATGAAGTGATCAGTTACAGGAAATGCAGTCTTCTAACTAGCCCTTTACATGATAATATTAGGCACAACTACACTGCCTTGTATTTATCCTTCAGCCACCTGGGAGCCAAAGTCAGCTTATGCAAATATGACTCATAATACAATGTTATCTCTGAAGGAGTTTCCCGTGTTTATCTTATTATCCATTCCATCTTATTCTTCTTCTTTGGTCTAATGGTGTCTTGTATCTCTGAAAGTATTTCATCTATATATATGCATGTCACATATCTGTAAGGCATTCCATGCAGTTTCAGCTTCAGCTTGTGTTCTTTATGGCCTCATTCGAGAAAAAGGACAGGGACACTAATAAATGATCAATCCATTCACACATTTTAACATATAATAGAGAAAGTTTATATGCAGTTATGCTTCATATGTTGTAGTTAGTAGTCAACAGAATCCAAGGATATACTCAAATTCATATGCTCTATTTTTTATCATCATTTCCTAGAATTGCTACGTCCATTCCTGATTTTTGCTCAGTCACAGAGTTGATTTATTTCTAATAAGCAGATCATGAGCTGGCTAATTTCTTTGTATTGTCACTGAGAAAATTCATGGCTCATAGATTCCTCACTATATCTCAATATAATGTGTAGGAAAAGATGCAACTCTCAATGTATATTTGAGATTGCATGTTTCTGACAAGCATAAGGAAATAAATTATTGAATTACTAAGTACTAAACAAATGATTTTTGATTATGGAGTTTTCTCTTGATGACTTTACATTAGCATAATCCTAATTTCCTTCCATGTCCAACATATTCTTTCACAGACTTATTGCATGTTAACTTTTATCTAGTAGATAAAGAGATTTAGTGCCATAGAGCTGAATGTTACTCACATAGGGATTACACTGTGATTTATTTTGAAATTAGTCTTTTTTTTCTGTTGTCTTGAAGACTTTTAATCATATGCTTATTTCACCTCAACAATTTATAGTGATCTGACTTAATAATGGAGTGTATATTAATTCTTGCACAGTAAAAAAAAATTAAATAATTAGAAAAAATATTCTTTTCTAAAATTGAAATAGTAATGTTTTTTATTACCAGAAAGGTTAATTCATTTTTATTCATTATCTTAGGACTCAATATGCATAATAAATAATACCTAGTCTCATTATTTCATATAGGCAACAGCGTGTAATAGTTTGAAATTTCTAGATTTAAATATCTAAAAGAACTATGGCTGGATGACAGCTAGTGGTATCCCAGCACTATGAAATAGTATATTATTATAATTAATGGATTTTTTTTTTTAAAGAAAATATTATGTCTTCATCCTTGGCAGAACTAGACACAGCATGTGGAAATTTCCTTTTAATTTTTAGGCTTTGTAATAGGAAAATTTCTTTTGACTTTCACAAGACCACTATATTTTAGGTTCACTGTGCCTTTTGTCATTTTGCTTTTTATTTTAAATTTGTTTAATTAAATCTATCCTAGTTCAGTGATTACTAAGAAAAAGACGAAAGGAAGATTTCTCCAGAATTCTCTAATTTCTCAAAAAGCAGATTCTTCAGTTTCTTCAGATTACTTTGCAGGGAATCTTGAAGTTGGAATACCATGAAGAGACAGACAGGATAAAATTTTTCAGGACACATGTTAAAAGATAATCAAAAACATCTGCTAATTAAAATAGACCTTTAGAATCATTATTTTTTAAATTACATTAGAGACTTCCAGTGATTTTCTTATGTTTTACTAATAATGGTGGGATTGCATTAATTAAAATGGACTATTTGAATGATGGTTAAAATGTAATTAATTATTTGAGCTGTCTCATCAGAACTGTTAAATGAAAACTGGTGAATGACACAAGATTTTAGATGTAGGTAGTACTACAAGGACTGAAAGATATGAGAAAAATAAAATCTATGAAGTTAAAGAGGCAGGAGAGTAATTTTAACTTTTTGTCCAGCTATTATATCTTTTTCTTGCTTGTTTCTAAAATCTGTCACAATTACAGGTATACATTACTGTATTTCTTTAAAAGAATTTCAAGATGAAATTTCACGGTAATGATAACATTATATCAAAACTCTAATCAAACCAGTTCTTGTCTAACTTCTTATTTTACTCCAGAAGGCAATAATAACTGGTGATCTGTATTTTTGTAATTTACAATATGTTACCAGATGAACTATGGTATGCACGCAAAATATTGTAGTGCGAGTTCTTTACAATCAGGATAAGTTAATCAAGAATTAGTCTTTTCTGGTGCTTGTTATAAAAATACATTCAAATAAATTTGATGTTACTTCTGGCATAACTGTGTTGACGAATAGATCTGGTGCGGGTGGCTTGGTTGGTAAGCTGCAGATTAAAATACAGGTTGAGGTCTGTATGGGAGCCTGAGACAAGAGGCTGTGAACTGCTATAAAGTGTAGCTTGCAGCAGTCCTTTGCTACCAGCAAACTATTAAAACTGTTAATATATGTTATACTGTGAATAGAGTGATCCAGCAAGAGTTTCATTAACAAATATGTCATTTGTGGTGATGGTGGGCATGCAAGGTACCTGATAGGTACAAACACAGTTAGAAGCATCTTTATCTGTGAGTAATTGAAACAAGTTAAACCACTGCCTAAGGGCCTGGCCAAATACATCTACAGGAGGCAGAGAAGGATTTGGCCTGGTATATAAGATTGGATCAGCTCTGTGCCACATTTCGTTCTCATAGGTGTACCATTCAGTAGCTGTAAAAGAGAAAAAAGGTTTTAGTATGTGTTACATTTACACATATATAGAGAAACAGTATCTGATGAAGTACAACCAAATACTCAAAAAAAAAAAATCATAAGAATGCAACCTGAAATCTAGACTGGTGTTAATAAAAAGTTCCAAGCTTCTATGCTTCCAAGTAAGATGGATGCACTTATCTCTCAGTATATGAATATACTGAAGACAATATCTGAGTCAGATGCCAATAGTTCAAAAGTAATTAAACTTGAATCAATAAACAGCCACAGCAGTAAAATTCAAATCAGAGGTTTGTTTTCCCTAATTGAACCAGAAGTTTGGTCTTTTTTCAGTGTTGACTTTCAGTCTTAATCTGACCAGAATTTGATTCTAAATATATTCCTAAATATATATATGAGATATTTATGTAATTCTTATTAAAATAAAATATAAAAAATTAATAAGACACATCAGTAAATTCAGTGGTGAATTAAAATAAACCCCAGCTTATTATTGCACCTTTATAATTTTAGACAGTTCAGTCCTATCTGAAGCCACGCCTAAAGAAGCTAAACAGAGACAGCTAATAGGAAATTTAACTCTCTGAAAGCATAGCTATTTTATTGTTGTGTTCACATTAGATATACCTGTATTTTTCCTGACAAAATTAACCCTTTACTTGATTTTGTTTGGAAAATGGCTTTATCACTTTGTACACTGTATACTTCATCTTCATTGAGGAGATATGCAGAATTTGCAGAATATTAGGGGATACTCTGCAGTTTGCTGTATCCACCTCTATGATTTCTTGAGTGAGGTCGAATAACAAAATACAATTGACAACTGATAGCAAGAAATAGGTTGGCAGCTCATATTTAAAACTTTTTCAAGAAAAGTATTTCAGGCCTTTATCTTTTGAACTAGAAATTGACAAGTCAATGTAAAGCATCTAACAAGAATGAATCTTTATTCACTAATATATCAAAGAGGAACTAAGTTCCAGCAATTGTAACAGTCCAGTTAAGGTAATTTAAATTGCAAATAGAAACTTTAAAATTGGACTATACAAATATAATTCTACCATAGTATGTTCTTTTGCAGTTTCACTAATAAATATGCAGGATGATGGTGCAGGTAGCTGTTTTGCATTTTTTGGAATTAAATTTGCATATCAGAGCTATTTAGTCTGAAAATAAACAGGTATTTAGCATAAAAGGCCTTTTCTGAATTCCCTGTTCAGGAAATCAAAAGTCGTTCTATTAATGTAGTGAGCAATTAATTTGTCTAAACACCTCCCCCCCATCTTTGTAAACTTAGAATTTAACAACTCTCTATATAACAAATGATAATAACACCTCAAATTTCTGACTGGTAATTTTTGGTAATTAGATGTATTTTAGGGTTTATATGTGAATATTTTCTTTTCAGTCCCAGTAACTCCCTGTGGCTCTATAATTGCCTCTGTAAAATAGTAGTCTACCGTGAAAAGGGCTAGCAATTGCTTATGAAAGAAAGAAGTATTTTGATGGTGGCAAAGAATTATGGCCTACAATAACAGCTTTCCAGCTTTTCTCTAATCTACCTTAGGTATGCTTACAGTTCTGTTGCAGAAGGAAGAAAAAGCATATTTTAGAATCTGTTTTCTATGGGTTTTTTGATTGCAGGAAATGTTTATTTTCTTTTCTGCTTCAGTAGTGAAAAATATGTATATAGTGGTACACAGCAGAAGTCTACAGTGAAAGGAAGTGGTAATCTAATTTAGAACCACCAGGACAATTATTCAACTGAAAGTGTAGCTTCTAGGGTTGCTTGGGTTTGGTTTTATTTCAGTATTTTGTTAAAAGTTTACAAATTATTCAGGTAAAATAACTACTATACTTGCCAATAATTTAACATGTAGTTAAATATTTAAGCTTTTCTTAGTAGACCAAATAATTTCAACATGAGATTGACTTCTCTTTCTCTTTGCCCCACTTCTCTCTTTTTGACATATACCCATGGAAATTTTGTTTCATAAACCTCCAAGATCTAACAGTGCTGCAGGACTATTTTCTATATTTGCAATCTTGCAGTCCATGTGCAGTGTATACCAGCAACACATGCTTGGACAGCAAACCTCCTCAAAGAGAACAGGCTATAAGAAGTGTAACATTTCCAAATGCAAAAATGCAGTTGAGATTTGTACTGACTTTAAAGGAAATGGATACAAACTAATTTGAACCACTTGAAACATTAAATTAATTGTAAAAGTTACCATAATATACTGCATTATCTGAATGAGCCAGTTTGTACTATACAAAAAATAGGAAAACATGCACATCAAATTTTTATCCAGTTTGGAACAAAAACCCCCAAACATTTTGCAAGGAATGGAAATGTTGATTTTCATTTAAGTTGTTTGAAGTGCAGCATGTTTATAAATATATGTGTAATGGGTGCTTTATTATTAAGAACAGAAATCTGTTATTATGATAACCTTTGTTGAAGATAAAATTTGTGTACATGTGTGGTAATACACAACCAGATAAACAGGTGGAATGAAGTACAATTATTTGTTGTGAATCCTCTGCAATGTTATGACTTTATCAAGGATAGATTAGTAAGATCATGCCTTTATAAGAACAGGATTTGGATAAGTAGGTGATCCCAAAATGCTTAATAAACTGTTATTGATTACTTAAATGTCTTAAATATCACCTGAGTATTTGAAAAGGACACTGTTGAAAGTCATAATCTTCAAGCTTGTGGCCTTAAAAACTTTTGTTTTCATATTTATATTGAAAAAATAAAACCAAATTTCATATGGTTTAAGTGTTCATACAAATGTGGGGAGAAAAATAAAAAAGCAAACATGAAAATCACTGCACACTCATTTTATTAACAACAATGATGGATATTAGCAAGTAAGGATTCATGAAGAATTACCTTCTATAAATTTTTATACCCATTGTTATGCTGAACAGTGTGTCTTACCTTTCTATCAATCTAGAACACTCTTATGCATACTTAAAATGCACAAAACCCCCCCGAAAACCAAAAAAAATCACAAACAAGTAACACCCACACAAACAAAAAACAACCAAAAAAAAAAGAGAAAGAATGCTAGTTTCTTCATTACTTGAAGTATAAATTTAGACTTAATTTTTGACAGAGATTGGTGTTTTAGCTCAAACAAAATCTATGTATTTAATGGAGAATTGAATGAGTTTCTGAAGTCTATATTAAACATGTGACCAAGCAGCACTGGACTGCCCTCTGCCAGATGTGGTTCCTGTCTAGACTCAAGCAGGGTTGGATACACAAGCACAATGCACACAGAAATAGTCAGAGGGCATTTTTTACCTCAGCATCCTAGCAGAGGTTTCTCAGTAGTTTCACAGGTAAGGCAAGCAGCAAACAGGGAGATTCTTGGCACACGGCGCATCAGCCTGTGGTAGAGAACAATGGACATGAGGTTATAAAACTATTTTTGTGAGATAATGCTTGAGCACTAAGTGTAGTGACTACATGAATAACTTTGTGAGCTATCACTTCAGAAGTGCAAGGCAGTTTATGACAGAACATATGAGACACAACAGGCTTTGGGAAAATCCAGCCAAGGACAACATAAATGACAATATACTGAAAAGTGAAAAAGTGATCTTAACAAAGTACTCAGGGTTTCACTATAAACAATATCTGGGTTATCACTATATTGACTTCCATTTTCTATGTCCTTACCATTCTTCCACTTTTAACTCTGCAAGATATCTTATGTTTTGATATATTTTTTCATCTTTTGGAAAAGGAGTGGCTGAAATCTGTCAGCTTTATTATGAAACCCCAGAAGATGAGAGTCTCTGAAGCTGTGATTCAAAACAAGACTATTTGTTGCACCAAGGGTTTTGCAAAGACTTCTCACAGAATCTTAGAATCAACTACGTTGGAAAAGACCTCTGAGATCATCAAGTCCAACCTATGACCAAACACCACCCTAGACTATGGCACTAAGTGCCACATCCAGTCTTTTGTTAAACACCTCCAGGGATGGTGGCTTGACAACCTCCCTGGGCAGCCCATTCCAATGCCCAATCACTCTGTCTGTAAAGAACTTCTTCCTAATGTCCAATCTAAACCTCCCATGGCACATCTTAAGACGTCATGCATCCTCTTGTCCTACTGCTTGTTGCCTGGAAGAAGCAACTAACTCCCACCTCTCTACTATTTCCTTTCAGATATTTGTAAAGAGTGATAAGTCTCCCCTGAGCCTCCTCTTCTCCAGACTAAACAATCTGAGGTCCCTCAGCCACTCCTTATAGGACTTGTGCTCCAGTCCCTTCACCAGATTCATCGCTCTTCTCTGGACATATTCCAGCACCACAGCATCCTTCCTAATTTGAGGGGCCAGAACTGGGCAGAGTACTCGAGGTGCAGTCTCACCAGTGCTGAGTACAGGGCAAGAATCACTTCCCTGATCCTGCTGGCCACACTATTCCTGGTACAGGCCAGGATCCCATTGGCCTTGGCCACCTGGGCACACTACTGGCTCAAGTTCAGCTGCTGTCAGTCAGTACTCCCACGTCCCTTTCTGCCTGACCACTCTCCAGCCACTCTGTCGCAGCCTGTTGTACTGCAGGGGATTGTTGTAGTCAAAATGCAGGACACTGCACTTAGTCTTATTAAACCTTATCACACTGTATTTGGCCCATCTATCCAGCCTGTCTAGGTCCCTCTGCAGTGCCCTCCTACCCTCCAGCAGATTGATACGCACCTCAGCTTGTTGTCATCTGCAAATTTGCTAATGATGGACTCAATCCTCATGTCCAGATCATCATTAAAGGTATTAAACAGGACTGGGCCCAACACTCATCTCAGGGACAGCACTAGTGACCGGCCACCAGCTGTATGCAACATCATTCACCACTGCTTTTGGACATACACAACGAACTCTCTATACTTCCTGTCAAAGGACAGTTGCAGATACGTTTAATAATAGTAATTAAAGCACTGGTACAGGTAAAAGGAAAACTCTATTCAATTTATTGTTGTCATAGTGGGTTCACATCCTTTTTTGTTCTTAACAAAGAAGTCCATGTTGGAAGTGTGTTTCATCTTCAGCCTCTGTTACTGGACATAAACAAAGACTACAAACTCACTGGAAAAAGAACAAAAGCAATCATAAGTACAGTCTGGAACATGTAATTCTAAGGCATAGGCACTGTCTAAAGCAGCTAGACCTTGTTTCTGCACTGAGACATGTCGCAATATTTAATAGAAGAGCCTTTGTTCTCTAAGAGAAAGAAACTGGTTACACATCTGAAACTTGCTCGTTTCTTTGATTAAGTGACAACTGAGTTTGGGTTGATGACATCACAAGTCTAAATTTAGTTGCCTACAATGTTTTTGTCCATTTGTTTTAACTTTTTAAATTATTTGTATAGAATAGAACTTCTAATCAATCAATAAAACTGCAGAAAGAGGGTAACATTCCCTCACTATTACAGTATATTGGGTTTGAAATATCTGTGACAGTTTTGTAGATTAACCAAAGTTTAGAGAAAGAGTATTAAAAGCCCGTTAACTCAGCCTGAAATGTTTGTGATATATCAAGTTACTTACTATGTAGATAAGCAACCTACCTTACCAAGTAAGCAACTACAAGTTATTTACAGAAGAATCTAGGTAGGTCCTTTCATCTGGGTCTAGAATAGTGTACAAGTGCAGTATTCCTGGAATTTAAGGCATGAACAATAACGGTCTGGCTTACTCAGTCACTCATGAATAAGTAACTTATAACTGTCTTTTGAGAAACTTAAAAAACTCAGCATGAATTATATCACATTCACATAGGTCTTTCCTCAAGTGACAAAAAGTGAATATACATGTATCTATTTATGGTTCAATGCATTCCTACTATTTCTAAATTTCCATATGTCTCACATTGTTTCTTATCTAGGGTTATAGGCATCTAAAAATAATACTGGCTTCTTTTTGCCTGCAGACTTCATAGCCAAAAAAACCCCAACCAAAACCCAATTGCCAACACCCCCACCCACCACCCCTGCCAAAGTGAATTCAATAAAAAAAATCCCCCCAAACAACATTTGCAATAAAATACATAGCCATGGGATTTTTATTTGCAATATTTAACATATTTTCTTGCTTGTTCAGCAGTGTCTTGCAGAACTATTAATTTGCACAGCAACAATAATCCAATTAAAACGAACAAACAGACACATGAAAAAATCTAAAGGAAGACGTTAGCTTTAGATAATGGGGACAAAAATTCACTCCAGAAGCTAATTTAGTCCATTTCAATACAGTTTCTTTTTTTCCACTTGCTCTGAAGAAACCTTATGGAATTGTCTAAATTGTAATGTATGATCTGTTAGACAGCTGAAGTTTGGAGAATTATATTTAACAATAAGTGCTTACATTTATAAACAGCTAACCATGAATTTCTTTATCCTAATCCATATAATTTGTTTCTTACTTCAATAGGGTAATAGAAGCATTAATTTATTAAGTGAACTTGCAGAAGTTTTTAGTCTTTAGTCTATCCCAATATTTTAATTTCCTGTGCAGTTGTGAAAGTGGAGAAATATAGTCCTTACACATTAACTTTCTGTCCTGCATATTAATAGATTTTCTTATTGTTTTCAAGTGGATGGAAAAAAATGACTTCTTCTTTGTGATAATCATCTTCTTTATAATAATTGTCTTCCAAGATGGAATTTTTTCATCTCTTGATCTTTTAATTTTAGGTTTTCTGAACCTAAGAAAATCACATGGAACAATTTTTCTCTTATTTTCTTTGTATTTATCCAATTATTTGTAAAATGTTTTCTTAAAATAGACACACATAAATAATTCTCTTATTTTTCAAGTTAAGTGCCTGAATCAATTAATACATTCCTGAATCAATTAAATCTTTAATTTATTTTCCAGTATCATTAAATTCACTAACATTTAGCTAGCACTAAACACTTTTCCTACAGTCCTATATGAACTCTAGTGATTGCTCTCATCCTGAGTTATTTTGTAATTCTGTATTTCCTTCCATGTCTTGTTATCTTTCTTTTATAATTTTACGATTGCCTAATTTTGCTGCTAGTTTGTCATTTATCCTTTGTTTCAGGATATTAATGAGGATTTTGTCATAGTAAATGCAATAATGTTCTCCATTATAAAATAATAAGTAAATGTATCAAGGCTTGCAATTCTTCCAAAAGACATAACAGTTGTGCATGCTGAATTGATCCAAGTTAAACAAAAAATTGCCATTATAGCTGATGTTTGTGTGTCTCTTCACAGCTATCCACCAACAGATTATCCCTTGACTAAAGATTGGAGACAATGTAAGCAGCAACATGAATAAAAGCACTAATAACTTTGAACATTTTTCAGTACAAATAGCACCATTTTGATAGAATATCTTGTATCTAGAAAGATGATCAACAGTGTTCTGGAATTTCAGTATCGTTTTAATGGAAGCTATGTCTCTTTTTCTCACTGATAATTGTAAGAAAGTTTTTTCTCACTGATAATTATAAGTCATTTGTATGACAGCACTATGTGCTATTGAAAAATGATACATCTCATTCTGTAAAGAATGTAAAATTATTTCCCAATGTTCCTCAAGTCTTTGGTTTTCTAATAAGCAGGGTTTGTTTTTAAGCTCTTTCTTCAAACCAGATAAGGCTAAGAATTTATGACTCTAAGAATTTATGACTAATAGTGCTTAAGACATAGACGCCAACAAAATGGAGATGGGATTTGCACATTGTGCTGGCTTAAAGGAAAACCAACAGGAGAAATAAACTTAACTCAAATGAGATTACAAGTCAGAGTTACAATTTACTAAAAAAATTACAATAAATACAATGATACAAAGAAAAAACTCATTTTAATTCACAAGGAACAGATGCATAACCTCGCACCCTGGAGCACAATCAGTATGGTGTTCATCAGTCCCTGTGCAGAGCGCCACGTGGTCCCCCCAAGAACAAAGTAAAAGGAAAGAAAAACCTATTGGTGAAGATGATGGTCATAGTCTTGTTGAGAGTGGCAGTCACAGTCCTGTTGAGGTTCTGGTCCTCCCCTGGATCCAACAACTGGTACCAAAAGTCCCAAACCTGAAGATTATATATGCTCAGGTTCAGGTGGGATTACTCAGTACCTCCCCCAAGGTGAGTAGTTTCACAATGGGTGATTTAACTCTGTGAGTCGTGGGATATTTTTGGAATCTTTGATGGCCCATTAGCAGACATGACCCTTCATGTCTGGGTGTAAAGCTGCTAATGTCTCTCTGAAGGGGAGTTATCACAGCTGAGTCATTGGTGTGAAGACCCTATCTCACAGATTTCTCTAATACCCAGCTTGTAGCCTGCAGTGTCAGGTGTGCCCTGCTGCAAATGGTCCATTTATAGAGTTGATATTAACAATCAGACCATGAACTAAAAACTTGTAGAGACCTTTACTTTGGTAGCTTCCATCTGGTAGACTTCTCTATACACAGTTTGCTAGTCTGTTCTCTAGTCATTCTCCTGTGAGGAAGGGTTGAGGGAATTTGGCTTGTTTATCCTGGAGTAGAAAAGGCTCTGAGACACCTTAGAGCAGCCTTCTGGTGCCTAAAGGGGGCTTATAAGAGTGATAGGGAAAGACTTTTTAGTAGGACAAGGGGCAATGGATTGAAACTGAAAAGAGAGAATATTGAGACTAGATACAAAGAATTTTTTTTTTCTTTTTATCATGGGTGTGTTGAAACACTGCAACAGGTTGCCCAGAGAAGTTATAGATGGCCTATCACTGGAATTTTTCAAGGCCAGGTTGGATGGGACTTTGAGAAAGCTGACCTAGTTGAAGGTGTCCCTGGTCATTGCAGGGGGACAGTGGATTCCATGATTCTATGATTCTATGTTTCTTCATTTGTTTTTAAATATACTTTTTTTTTATAGCTGGGAAACCATAGTTATGTTCTGAGCATAAAAATATTCTAAAGGGGGTAAATTGTCCATGTAGTAAAAATGAAGACCTTAAAAGGCTACTGAGAGAGACTGGGTTATTCTATTAATCATTGGCTTGGGCCAACTCAAGTGTGTGTTGGGGGAGGAGGTGGGGGAGTGAGCGACAGGTTGAATGGCATGCAGGTGAGGTAACATGCTGCTTCATATCTCAGCCTCTTTGAGACTCATGGGGTGATCCAGGAGCAGCTGTCAGTCAAAGGCAATCTGGGAGCAAGCCCACACCATGTTCCCTGGGATCTCTAACCCCACCTGAGACCAGCTCACACAGTGCGAGAACCAATACCTCTAAATTTGGAGAATAGTCTGGAGATTTAATTTGGTCCTTTATTGGACAGAATTAGTAACTCTCATAAAAGTCTGTAAGAACAAAATACATTGGAATAGGATCTTGCAGTTTATCCTATTCACTTAGTGCAATTAATTACTTGTAACCTCAGAAAGAAAACCAATTATAATCTTTTCTTCTCTAGAAGGCAAAGCATTTACTTAAGAGTGATGAAATTTGGTTTCCAGACTGCAAGCACTTGTGTCATGTTTTCTTTCTTGAGAAATTATACTTTGCATAAAATAAGGGTGCCAGATCCAATATTTTAAAAAAGAGAAATAAGTCAATGTGTTGCATGTTTATTAGATTCGGAGCACTAACAAACAAACTTGAAAAGCAAGTTGGATATGTCAGAAAGTATGCTTTGCTCAGCAGTAGAACAAAATTGCCTACAGTATTTGTTGGATGACTAGAATGCAAGGTCTGAAAAGGGAAGAACTGAAAGTTAAACCTCAGGGAGTTGTTATGTTGAGATAAAGATTTTACATTTATAAAGGAAATTGTAGGGCTGTAAAGACTAAGAATCTGTGACCTGTGACAGATGCAGGTAAAGACAATACAGAACAGGAAATATGAAAACAAAATTATAAATAAGAGTTTTGGTTATTTTTATGATCTTATACATGGCTATGTAAGCAGTAGAATTAATTAGAAGCTGCATATTTTTCACTTAACTGATTAAATGACATCTCTGCATGCTTTTACTAGGATATTGGTAATGATTTCATATAATGTGTAATGTTCTCTTCATAAATGTGCCTGAATTAATCTGGAGTGTTTAAAAACCAATTAGTCTATTTTTTTTGTCTAATGCATCAGTAGGATTTATTTAGCCTTATTCTTTCAAGTTATGAATATCCTTTCCATTTCACAAATAGAAAAGCTCATGTTTCTTCTATACATGCCTGAATGGTGTGTAACCACACTGCAGCCTGTGAAGGGCTCATTCTGGAGAAAACTTCTGAAGAGGAGTCCATGCAGAGAACCTATGATGGAGTGTGCTTATGCTGAAGGGCTGCAGTCTGAAGGACTCATGTTGTTACAATAAAATCAAAAGTGAGCAATTCAGATCTATAGAAAGCCCTGTGAGTCTCAGCTATCAGCCAGAGGCAGCAAAGAGCTCAGCTGCTGCTGGCTGGTAGGGAGGAGGTTACTCCCTAAGAATTCACATAGTAGGAATTCACAGGACTCTGCAGGGGCACGAAAACAGCCAGGATGAAATAATATAAACATGGGACTTGTGAGAGATAAGTTTTAACCAATTGAAGTATCTGGCGTGGTGGTGTGTAACTCTTTTAGCCAATAAGCTGTAGTCCTAACCCTATATGAACTGTGTGCTATGTGTAATAAAGGGTCTTCACTATAAACTTCATAAGCTTGTTGGTGAAGTCCTTTCTCTCCGCTGATAAGTTTGTTTACTTTAGACTCACACTACAGCAAGGGAAAAGTTTGAGGAGGGAGGAGTAGGAGAGGTGAACTTTTACAAAGTGACTTTAATCCAACATCTCTTATCCTTCTTGTGTTACTTGTGGCAAGGAGGTAGAGGACTTGGGAATAAACAAGTGAAGTTCCATCTGCCAGAAAAGGGTGAGGGTGGCAGCAAGCTGGTTTAGATTTTTGTCTTTCTTTCTCACCACCCAACTCTATTTTAATTGTCAATAAATTCCCTTCCAGTGTTAACCCACCACTTTAGCAAAAAAAAAAAAAAAAAAAAAAAGACTGCAACAGACAATGTGTAAAATGTTAGTATGGTCTTAATTTGTATGGTGTGAAACAAGTTAAAAAACAACCAAACAGACCAGCTGGTCAAAAAAAAAAAAAAAGAATTCGTTATCCTTATCCAGTCTCTGGGCCATTTAAGTCAACTGGGGGAAATCTTTGATAGGTTTTAAAAATTGTGTATGGCCAGTAAGAACTCACATAGCACAACTGGCATACTGGCCTGCGCCTGTCACTTCATATTATCACTGCATTACATTGACAAGAGAATATTTTAGTTGTTTTTCTTCACTTTATCAACTCTTTATGATTAGGGTTTTTTTTCTTTACTACATTAATTCAACAGTTCCAAATGTTGACAAAAATAAACCCTGTAAAATGTTTTCTATATTTCTGTCAAGGTAGAAAAGCTAAACAAACATTTATTTGAGTTATGAAGAAAGGAAGTATTTTGATTTGAATATGGTAGATATTTAAATATTTCTATTTGGTTTAGAGAATTAAAAATATCCAATATAGAAAAATGCCAAGTTACATATAAGGATGAGAAGGAGATGAATGTGTCTAGTCAAGTCACTGAAAAAAAAAATTTGTGCTATTCATTTGACTACATACAAACCTGAGTTGCATCAGGGGCAAGTAATGATCTTCCCAAAAGCCATTAAGTGAAAAACTACACTATGCATTAGGTTGAGAGTACAACACTTGTTTTAAATTGCTTGCATAAAGTGGTTAATTAAAATGTGCTTCAACTGGAGATACCAAAATTTATGATAGGCACTGGGGGATGAAATCTATGTGTGAAGACTAGTAAATAATTCAATAGATTGTTTAGGGAGTTTCTATTCCTTGTGATCTTTGAAAGGAATGTTGATAAATACTCTCCAGACATGGCAAAATATATATAATGCTTTGGATGATGGAATAAACTCAGATTGTTTCTTCCTAATCTCTGCCTTCTTGTTTGTTGAAGAATCACCTTACTATTTTTAAGTTAAAAAAATGAGTGGTCTGTTTAGTTTGTTTCACTTTTTCTCTTTCTTTTCCTTTTCTTTTGTTTTTCTTTTTTTTTCCAGAAAGAAGAGGTAGTTCGTAACTTGTTTAACTAAAAGTAATGTTCTTTCAGGGAAAAAGAAAAAAAAAAGGTTAATATTATTGCTTTAGTTAAAATATTTTAAATACAGTGATAGCAATAAACCTAACTTGATCTGCTTCTTGACAGTATATTTTTAGCAGATGCCATCAGATATTTTAGCAAGATGTGTAAATTGAAGCATATCTGAAAAGAGCGTCATCACAAAGAGGTTTTTTATCAGATATTTCTAGTGACTGACTAAAATGAATTAAATAAACATTCAAAGATACCTCTCTCTCCCATTTGAACATGGAAGGAACATTTCCACACAATATGCATACCTCTAAGAGGGCAGAAATTACAAGATATTGATATTGTTCTATTAGTATGTCATCTACAGTGAATTACAGCTTTCTTTTTCACCCCTCTGAAGAGACTGAATAAAGCTGAACATCCCAGCTAATGCATGAGAAATTTGATTTTGACTCTGTAAAGAGCACACATCAGCAAAGAGATCCATATAGAAGTTAAACCAGAATCCTGATCATTTATTCTGACAATAACTAATTATATACTGCTAAAGGAATGGAAATAAACTACACATGACTCCCAAGGTACACTTAAGAAATGCCAGCACCACTTGTCATTTCATATTATTGTCAAAGACAAAAAAATCAATGAGATTTCCATTACAGGTTTTTGTTTACAGGAAAACAGAATGTGAATGAGTGTTGATTCAGACATTAGCATTTGCAATAATTAAATATTAAATAATATTATAATACATAAATATTAAATAATGCAAACATATATTTTTTAAAATTAGTTATTTTTCCAGAAAAGTTGCTTAACAAAGATATGTCTCTCTTGGCTGAATTAAATTTTGAGATTTAATCTCTGCACTAGTTAATCTGTCATGAAAAAATAATAAAAAAATACATAGTAATTTGTAGAGAAAGAGACTAAACATTCAGAATACAGAAGACAGATTTTCAATAGTTTTTAAATACGTTTCTTTCTTGTGTTTCAGTACTAATTTTCAAATCTACCTGCACATGTTACTTGAAGACCAATTACAAAATTGTAAATGTGAGAAAGTTATTTGCAATGAATAAAAGATAAGAAATGTATACCCAGAAGAATTAGCAATGAAACAGAGAAAGGGTACACTGATTTGAAATGAAATTAACCAAGAGCTTTAGTTATAAAAAAAAAAAAAAAGAAGAAATATAATAAAATTTACCAGAGATTTCTATTTGGAAAAAAAAAAAAAAGCCCAATTTCATTCTGGTAGCTTCAGTGACAGTTGTGAAGCCCAGATGAAATTCATAAAGATTTTATTTTGAAAAGACTGCCCTTAATAAAACATATCAGTAAATGATGCACTCAAGAGTGCATGCAGATATTCAGTTGGGATAGCAGGTTTTACAATAAGGAGTGTATGTGTGTCAATATAGTCAGTAATGTATTTATTGGACAACTATCAAATTGTTCTCCCCACAAACTCCTTCTGTTATTAATTAAATGCCAACAGTGATCAAAATCCACAAATTAATATGTATAGTCTCTCACATAGCATTTTCTTATTCTGAGAGAATAGGGAAAAAAGGAGTTCTGCAATGAGCACATGATTTAATTTACAGAAGCTATTTTAGCATGAGGGGAGAAGGGCAAGAACCTCCTTATTGTAACACTGGCCATATACTACAGTAACTAATTTTTGGTAGCATTCTTGGATTACTAAAGTCAGTAGATATCCCCAAATAGCCCCCTTGGGGTTCAGTGGCTCACCGGAGGAGCTTGAATAGTTGAAATTAGATGCCCAAAAATTTAATTGTTTTGGACCAATCTTACTTTATAGGTAAAACCTGTGTAATGATTAAATATTTTCCTTTTCCTACATATCTTCAATATTTAAGAATTCAAACACCTACACTTTTGCCTGTTGTTTCTTGGTAATCAGCTGAAATGAAAACTCTTTGTGCAGAACATTTCCTGAACGAATCACTGACCATAAATATATAATAGTTAACTTGTTGGGTGCCATAATGGATGAACTTGGCCAGGTTTGGTGGCAGTGTTATGGGTTTAGCTAGGCCTAAATTTAGGCTTTGATTTGTAAAGCAGGACTCAGATTATCAGCTCACTCCAGCTAGGTCAGGCCAGCTGACAGTTGACTTCTACTGGCTAATGGTACTCCATACCATATTCTGACATCTCCTCAAGTATAAATACTTTTAATTTTCCCTTTTTTTGTGTGAATATATAACTAGTTAAGTTCAAGTGTCCAGGGTTTTTTCTCTCTTTTCTTGGCAGGGTAGAGGGAGCTTTGTCCTTTGGTTTATACTTGGCATTTTGCCAAAGTATTCAAACCAAAACAGAGGGTACGGCAGGAGTGGCTCCTGTGGGCTGCCCCAGGCCGGACACAGACAGTTTTAGCCACCTCCACAATGGACACACCACTGAACATAACTGAACCCATCAGACAAGCTGGTGGTGCCTCTGGGAAAAAAAAGTGAAAAAAAGGTAAAATTACTGGATGGAGAGAGGAGGCGAAAAGTTAGTGAGTTGACAATGGAAGCAGACTGAGAAGTTCATGCCTAGAGAAGACAATTTCAGTGCTTCTCTATCAAGGCAACTTAAGTGGTCTTAGTGTATATATTTTATGGACCACTCTTAACCAAATCACTAACATAATTCAGGTTAATGGCAATTTTTTTTTTTTAAATTGGGTTTTGCACTTGTAATAATCTACTTTATGATGTTGTTAATATATTTATTGACAGTTAAGGGACAGAAAATTGTGTCACAGAGACAGAGTTGGAAGGAAGAGCAAAAACATGTCAGGTGTCTTCCTGAAAAACCACCTTACAACACCAGGATCTGTAACTTTTTCTTTCCTTTTCCCTTCTTCTTTCCCTTTTCCTCTTACTTTCTCTTCTTCTTTCCTTTTCCTCTTCCATTTCCTTTTCCTTCTTTCTATTTATTCTTTTTTTTTTCTTCTTCTAACACATTTAAAGTAACATCATCTGTGATTTGAAACAAAAATGAGATGAAGAGAACAGATATGACTGTGGAAGAAAAAATGTTTGTGGTTTTTTTGTTGTTTGTTGTTTGTTTTTTGTTTTGTTTGTTTTTGTTTTTTTTTTTCCCCTGGCAAGAACAGAGGAGTGCATAAAGTCTTCTGAATGATTTCTTGGTTTCAGCAAAAAGTGACAGAATGAATACTCTCATTGGTAGATTCCTCCTATGAAAGTGTAAATTTCCACTAGAGAAAAACTATTGTATACTGTCAGCTGAGTGGTACTGTTACAAATAAGCATCTTGGACTCATTTGAAAACAACATTCAACCCACTGGAAATCACCATCAAACTACCATTCTGAAAAAACAAAACAAAACAAATACCAAAAAAACCCCAAAAAACAAGTCAAGAAACTGGGATACTTATTTTATCTTCTTATGCTTATTCTTACTTTTCTGAAGGGAAAAAGAGGTCAAACATTTACTTACAAAATCATATCCAGTAGATGTTTCAATAAGTTCAGTATCTTATTAAAAACTTGCAAGTAGTAGCAGACAAACTAATTAAAGCCTAAGGGATACAGAAATCACTGTGTATAAAGATGTAATTAACAAAAGTCTTTTAAAATATCCCAGTAATGCATCATGTTTTCCTTGTAATTATAAAATTTTCCACAAAAGCAACAGCAAAAGAGCTAATATTCTTGTACTGTACATTTTAAGTTACAAATGTTGATCTCAAATGAAAGTGTCAAATCCTTCCTCCTTTCTATTTTTCACAAGAGAAACTTGGATATTAATCTCATATTCTGCTTCTTTTCATGTTGCTGATATAAAAGCTAACACCATGAGAGTCACAGATTAGAAACGGAAAAAAAAAATCATTATAATAAAATTTACAACTATTTTTTCGGGAAAAATACAGCATAATGTGTTTATAAAGGAAAGCACCTAACTATGAATTTCTAGGATGAACCTGCAATAAATAACCAGCAAGCAGAATGTCATGGTCTGTGCTCCTCAGTAAAAAGAGAAATGTAGGAATTCCGTTGCACCATATCTTCTGAAATACAGGACGTGTTCAAAGGCCAGTATATTCATTTAG
>JAJPCS010000256.1:3796023-3839111 GCA_021164005.1 Willisornis vidua nigrigula | reverse complement strand
TTTAGACTGAACATAAAAAGAATGTTAAATATTAAAAGGGAAAGTAAAATTCCTGTCTTCACCAAGAGATCTAATGCGTACAATGGCATTGCTTCTGCCAGTGAAATCAGCTTGGCTGAATTCCCTGACACAGTCAACCAAATCTGCCACCATATTAAATATAAAAATGTAATAAATAAAATTAATGGAGAATAATATCACTCTCTAATGAAGATTCATCCATGAAGCTCACTATTTAAGCTGGATGATTTGAATGCATGGAGATGATTGGCCCCACTATCAACATTTCATAGCTATACAGATTGACAGAAGAAACACAAACAAAATTTGTGGGTTTTATTCAGCACTGTTCCCCTTCTCTTATGCCTTTTCTGACAGCTTAAATTGAAAAGGAGCTGTGCCTCCTATGCCTCTGATGTACAGTGGGTACCATGTCAAGATGCAGGGCAGCTGTGAGAGGTTGTGCAATTGCTGTAAGGGGAGTGGAAGAGGGAGCAGGAGCAGCTGCTGGAGCTCTTGTCTCTTGTTAGGAATTCAGAGAAAACTGCAAAACAATGTTATAGAGTGCTCTTTTGGCCTGTTCCATTTTGAATGCTGTGAAAACTCCTTATTCATGCAATTTACTCAATCCCTTCCCAGAATGTCAGCCGTGAAACAATCTTCACTGTACTTGTCAAACTGTAACACAGGCATACTGGAGGCATTATTTCCATTGAGTTTCTGGGAGTGTATCTTTCCTATTGGGATACTCAATCTATCATATAGAGTTTAGATCTGAGTTTTCATGACTCATATTCAAATTAGAATTCTAATAATTTTATGGTATTGAAAGATTTAATTAAAAACCCCCAAAATTCTAACAGCAATGACCTTTAAAAAGAAGAAAAAATTATTGAAAGAATACTAGTAGGTGTTACTTTCTTTCTAGCAAAGCTATATTAACATTTTTTTGAGTTTGTTTACATTCTGTTGTTTTATTATTATTATTATTTAATTTTCTGTCTCTATGTACTCTGCCATCATGGTAAACATGTTTACTTGAAGTATTTTTTTCAACTTTATGTTCAGAGCACTTCATGTTTTAAGGTTAAAAATGCTAATATATTTCCCTAACAATTTATATCAAGTCTAAAGTTTGAACACTGATTTATTTCATTAATAGAAAAAATCCCTACTTTAATCTTGTGTCTTCTGCTTGTTGCCATTTTTCACTGATCAAACAAGAGAAACTTTCTACAAAATAGCAGAAGGAGTAGTCAATATTTGTGTTCAAGATACCCCAATGTTTTAATTCAAGATTACCCCAAGTCCATGATCTAATGAGGACCAAGATACTTGCAATTCCTGTAGCTTGACTCTCATTGTTAGACTGTCTAACAGAAACACAAAGGCAATGTTGTAGATTTCCTGAACCAGAAGTGATTTTCTTCCAGCAACCAAATGTCCTATAATTTTGTGAACAATTTCGGAGATAGTGTTTTCATATCATACCATCACAAACAATCCTGAAGTCCTCAAATAAGATGCTTTTTAACTGTTCAGTGTGTATTTGCTTGCTCTTCAAAGGGATTTGTTTTTAAGACAGAAATTATATGGCAAAAAGGAATAGTAACACAGTAAAAGTATTCTTGCTGTATTCTGCAACTGTATTCATATAAAATAAATGAAACTAGTTACATCACATCTCAGCAGACAAGAACATATCATTAAGAAAGATGAAAGTCTGATTCAGAAACAGTGATGTGGCAGCAATGAATACATGTCTTGCATGGATAGCTCTGCAGTAATTATTGATATATTTTTGCTCATCTTCATTCTTTGGCTAAACACTGATAAGATTCTACAAAGAACTGTAAAATAAAAGAGCACAGAAGACATAATGTTGTTGTGAACATAAAGGAGTGTTCAAATCTGGTCTCAGAGATAAGGAGCCAAAGGCAACTACTCAGACAGATGAGCCTTTAAAATAAACAAAGACATATTTGTTCAAGCACAAATCCTTTAAGTGTCTGCACTTCTAAAGGCTAATGCAACCCTTTGAGTGGATTTGAAAGCACCACACTGAAGCTTACAGGACTTTAAGTGGCACCTGCTTTGAGTTCATTACAACCAAAAGCAATTCACTGGAGTTCAGAAACGAAAGTTTGCTCTCATTTTCTTGGTGTGATGATTCCAGAAGTTTTCTCCCATAAAAGTATGTAATAACCCAAGACCAAAACATCCATTGTCTTTGTGTGATTTTCCTAATTTCCTTAATTTCTTTCTCAAATCTTTCTCATTACATAGTAGTATATTCCTCTTCCTTTCGGAATGTTCTGATGAGACTTTCACAATGTCATATTATCTCCTTTTCCTATTGGGCTCTTGGCTTCAGAACCATTTGACAGTGAATGTCTGAACTGTACATGTATAACTATACAGACATCTACTGGAGGTGCCCCATTGAGCAATACAGTCCCTGTAGGCCACAATTCTCAAAAGCAGAAATAATTAGGCAATTCAGAGAGTGTTTCTCAGCTTTAATGACCTAGAACATTTTTGTCACAACTCTGCAGGTCTTATGGGTCCTGAACAGCCTCCCATAGGGCCTCCCATCACCCTCTTCAAGGTCCAGGACCTCATTTCAACTCAGTCCAGCGCCTTCAGTTCTTGCTCCCATGATACCACAGCAGTGCAGTCTCCAGCTCCTCACAACCCTGCCCTGCTTGGCCATGGGTCCTGGCTGAGCTCATGTTACCATGATGTTGTACTGATCTTCTATCTGCACATTGCATGAATGTAGCAATGCTTTTCAGGATGTGTTTGTAACCTGGTCTAATAACACCTCTAGTACATCAGTAGTTCAGGTTTACCAGACAGTAAAGGAATATCTTTCTTAATTCAAGAATGTAACAACTTAATTTGAGAGAGATGATTTTACAATCTACATGTTTCCAGAAACTTTTAAATGACAATCTTGTTTTGCAAGTATTATAATTAAACATACATCAAACTGTGTATTGTAGGGGGGAAAAAATCCCACACTAAAAATACATCCTTAACAGTTTCTGCATATTAGTTTATCCCTTTCTAAATTCTCCCACTGATTACCTTCTGTTTCCAAGTATTTGTCTATTTCTTTTATTTAGTACAAGCTTTTTAAAACAGAATCTACTTCAAAGTTCCTAAGCATTTCGATATTAAAGAAATTATTCTAAGGGTATTACCTGAACTGACCACTGTTAGCATCTCCAAGGTATAACAAATTAGACAAAATCCTCACATAAGAACACAGCAAAAATCCTTAAATAGGTTTGGGAAATGTCTTGTATTATCTATAAAAGGCACAGTGATTAAGAATCCCAAATAAACTGTCACCTTGAATGCCTTTAAATTATATGAAATAAATTCAAGTTCTAGATTAATTGAAAACATCTCTTAAGCATGTAACATCCATTGACTGCTGTGAATGAACATGCTTCCTTTTACAGTTTCAAATGCTATTTGAAGTTCAACCCTCATAATGTACTGTGAAAACTTAACCTCATATGGATTACAAAGATATTTGTAATAATCAGTTTTCCCTGTGGTTCTTTATCACCTAGGAACTGGCATAATTTGTTTGAAATGAATCTATCTATCTTTCAAAACAAATTTCCTGTATTACACTTAAAAATTAAAGGTAGAATATGAAAACCCTTAGCCTTGCAGTCTCTGAGCGTCCGTTTATGTATATCTGTTCCTTTCTGTCATGGCTAGCACAATAATTTATTAATAGTGATAAAGTACAATTCAGTTATCAGTAGGATGCTGCTATTTATTATGGTAGATTGCAAGATCATTTTTTTAAGTGTTTTATGTCTAAACCAAAGGTGTAAAAAGTGTTCTATAAGATTTGGGTTCTCAGTGTTTGTGATACTGAAAGTGTTAGAGTACACTTTTAAAAAACTTTCAGCTAGTTCCATGAAAACAAACAAACAAAACCTGAAAACCTACTCTATTCTACTTGGTAAAGTAGAATAAGCTTAAGTACAAACTTTAAAATCTAAAACAAAAAAGAGAAAATCCACTTCAGAATTTGCATTGTTCTAGATGTAAGTGAAATACATGGATGCCTTATTAAAACTCAGCTGGCAACTAGAGAATTGCATCTGCCCAGAGCACATCAGTTCTGAGCAAATGGTATAACTTTAACCCAACAAGGATTTAGAAGACGATTACGCAGACCTTTACATATCAGCAGGTTCAGGAAAGAGGAAATGGAGCAAAGCAGGGGACAGCAACAGAAAGACAGGACCAGAGGTGGGAATATAGGAAAAAATACCCCACAGAATGTAGATTATGAATTAGATTGAGCTAAATTAGGAAAAATCTGATCTAGGAAGAATATGAGGATGAAGGAGATTACTCCTCTTTCCCTCTTATTGTTTAGGTACTCTTCTAAAATTGAATAACTGCTGTATGAATTCTTTCCTGTACAACCTGTTCACTGATACATAATATTTAAAAGATCGGATCAGGTTTATAAGACTTCTGTTTTCATAGAATCATAAAATCATTTGCATTGGAAAGGGTCTTAAAGATCATGTAGTTCCAATCCCCCTGCAATGGGCAAGGACACAATCCAGTGGACCAGATTGCTTGGAGGCTCATCCAGAATGGCCTTGAATATTTCCAGGGATGGGGCATTTACCATTTCTCTGGGAAAGATGTTCTGTTATCTCATCTCCCTCATTGGAAAGAATTTATTTTTGATATCTCATCTAAATCTGCCCTTTTTCAGTTTGAAGTCATTACCCCTTGTCCTGTTACTACACACTGTTGTAAAAAGTCCCTCTCCAGATTTTTTCCAGCCCTTCTTCAGGTACTGGAATGCTGCTAGGAGGTGTCCTAAACGTTTCCCTTCTACAGGCTTAACAGCACTAACTCTTTCAGCCTGTCTTCTTAGGACAGGTTCTTCAGTCCTGTGATCAATTTAGTGGTCTTCCTCTACTAACAGGTCTGTGTCCTTATGTTTGGTGTCCCTGAACTGGATGCGGTACTCCGGGTGGGGTCTCACAAGAAAGGAGTAGAGAGGAGAATCACCTCCCTCAACCTACTGGTCATAATTCTTTTGATACAGTTCATGATATGATTGGCCTTCTGGGCTGTGAGCATAGACTACCAGATCATGTCTAGCTTTTCATGCACCAAAACCTTGAGTCCTGCTCCTCAGGACTCCTCTCAATCCATTCTCTCTGCCCAGCGTCTATTTGTGCTGAGTGTAGGACCTTGCACTCAGCCTTGTTGAACTTCATGGGGTTCACACAGGGCCTACCTCTCAAGAATGTCAAGGTTCCTCTCAATGGCATCCCTTCCCTCTAATATGTTGACAGTAATGCACACCTTGATGTTGGCAAAATTGCTAGAGGTGCACTCTGGCCCACAGACTTTGTCACTGACAAAGATGTCAATCAGCACCAATCCCAATACTAACCCCTGAGGAACACCAGGTGTCACTCACCACGGGTCTCCAGTTTTGTAAGTCCTAACCTCAATGAGGCAGGAGTTCACAGTTGTAATAGAAGAGAAGGTGAAGGAGCCACTTTAAGAACTAGGAATGTTTGTGCCATCTGAAAACGAACAAAGAGAATCAAGAGATACTAGACAAGAGAAAAACAAGCTTTTAAAAAAATATTCAAAAATAGATATATGCCATTTCAAATGTTAAAAGGCTACATTTGGGTGTCCAGAAAGAGAGTTGTCTCCTTATGGTTTAGTATAAAGTTCATCTGCTAAAAATGATGTTTTGGTATTATATGGCATTAAAAGTGGCTAATAACTAAAACCCCACTAATTAAAAAGAGAATTCTCATAGTTAACTCTAATTCTGGGTAAGAAATATTTGTATATGTCTGTACTTGTGGTGTATGCCTTGGGTGAAATCTAGTTTCTGTATCTACACATAAACAGTTAAATTTGCCTCTGTCAATCTCAGTCTGAATCCTACCTTTACTTTTTGTTTGGTTTTGGATTTTTATTTATTTTTTACTATCAGGTAATTAGCAAAACAAATATGATGGTCCTGACTTAAGAAATTAGTTAGCTTTTGAATTGAAGACATCTCTTGCTGAATCCATAAATGGTTTTGATGCAGTTGCTTGTCTATGCCTAAGCAAATTGGAATGTGCAGTAAATAAAGCCAGATAATGTGTTTTGTCCTTCCTTTTACTTGCAAATTTTACAGCTAGAGTACTATACTCAAGAAACAGGAGATGCCTCCTTCTCATATGACTGTCACTTGAAAATCTCTGACCTAAATCTTGGCCTAAATAATTGACACTGGGGCATTTGCAAAGATAGACATTCAGAAGCAACTTTTCATCTGTAAATAAGTAGCTGACTGATTTTCACAAGTACAGAGCATCTTCACTGCTTACTCGCTTTTTTTTTTCCTACTAAAAAGACGCATGACTCATCTGCCTTAAATAATATACCTTCAAGCTTGATATCAACGTCTGAGCTAGTCACTCAAAATTCTTGTAATCTCTGTGGACAAAGAAATAAATTGAATAGGAAATTAATTCAATATTATGACAACCAATATTAGGTGGATCAGATGAATTATTATCTTTAAGAAGTTGTTTTGGTTTTTTGCAACAGATGTATCTTTAATAACTTTGTCAGATTCAGATGTTAGCCTTTTAGATACATAAAATTAGGCTTATCATTAAATGTACATTTAGAGCTGATTCCCCCTAAAGACTACAAAATGAAAAATCACATATTCCAACTTTCCTAATTTTTTGGTCTGGCAAACTTTTCATGATACAGGGACGCTACTTTTAATGACATCTTATGATGTTCATAATAGTAATACTCATATGCTAATATTGCTACTCCAAAGCAGCTAAAAGCAAGCAGCTCTAAACTATACTCAACGAAAATCCCAAGCTGATGTTCATTTCACTGAGACTTTTACTAATTTAGAATTTTAGAAATCTTTTCACTGAACTGATTTTAAAACCTATCATTAAAACCATTTTCAAAAATAATTCTCTTTCATGAACTGCAAAACACAAAGGAGAAGAAGAGGAATCATAGAATCACAGAACCATCAAGGCTGGAGTACCATCTAATCCAACCATCAGCCCAGCACCGCCATAATCACCCCTAAACCATGTCCACAGGTGTCATAGCCAGACACCTCTTGAACACTTCTGGAGAGAGTGAATGTTTAATTCTTCAGTACAGAAAAGTAGGAAGAAAAGCAAATTCTTACATAAGAGCCTTGCTGCAGGAGTGAATTAAAACCTGGCTGGACAAATCAAGAGATTTTGAAGAACTGTTACAAAAAATTGTTACGAACATACGAAGGAAATATTTCTGTAAGTAGCTTGTAACACAAAAGTTCAGACCAGTGGAATTACACATACAACATTGACCGTACCTGTGGCTATGCAACTACTATACAGTTCAACAACAGTGGGAAAGTGTTGGCTTTTAAGAGGTTTTATTTTCTATTTTTCTTTAATAAATAGAACAAGTAGCACTCTGTACAAGAATATAGGTGGGAGTGACTGAACATGTAAAAACAGTACTGCATATTTTAATAATTGGAGAAGGAGAACAGTAAAAGAAAATTCACTCTGAAATAAGGAGATACAAGCTATATTACATTTTGGCTAAAATATATCACTGTCCATCAATGAAATGGTATTTCATGTTTTATATTTCAGAAAATAAAAAAGTATAATCACATTATTCATTCTATTTTTAAAGTAAATTTGATTGGCTAGCTGAGACAAATATCAGACTGGTTCATGTAGTTCTCAGTCTTTCAGACAAGTAATATCTGTATAATTATTTTTCATTATTATTCAAAGTTATTTTAATCATTACTACTAGCGAACTACTCCCCTTTCTCTACAATCCAACTTTTTTCTTAGTAGTATGATGATCAGAATTTCAAGAACTCTTAAGGATATAGAACATTCTTTGATATGTACACCACATTAAATTCAATAATGTTCCTTGCAGTATAACATCCTCTATGTACAACAAAACAAGCTCTTTAGTACTTCAAGGTAATTTTTGAAAATAGGTAATAAAACTGTTTCCAAAACTATAGCACTTAAATACACACTTTTAATTACTTTTTACTCTAATATATTGTTTATGTGGGTTTTTTTCCTTGAATTTAGATTATTTTTTGCAATAGTATAAATGAATACTTTTTTCAGAAATACAAGAATTCAAACTCCATGTATTGTGATACTTCCTCAACAGAATAGGTATCTGTAGCAAAAGAAGCAGTGGATGACAAAGAAACATTTCTGGTTTATGTATATGTTAGCTTTTATGCTTAGAGGTGAAGGTAATAGGCATTGTATCTCAATATCCAAGTTTTCTTATAATAGAAAAAGGGATGAATACTCTCACAAACCAAATGATAATGAAGCTCCATTAAAATGATGAGTGTGGAATGAGTATAGAACAGATTACCAAGAAAATTATCGTATGGGTCTATTATTCATTCATATGTTGCACTGAGTAAAGCCATATTTGGAAGGAAAAGTATGAACACATGAATTCACTTACTACTTAAATGTGAGAACAAAATAAGTCTGAAATCATTTTGAAATACTAATATTCAGACAGTCCAAAACCATTGATTACCACTTAATTCAGTAACTAAGAGAAAATTAGGTATGGGTTACTATAAACCCTGCAACAAAAGTAGAAGACAGGGAACCAAAATATTCTAACAACTGTTGACCAGTTTTTCTTAGATTTCTCATAGGTTCAAAAAATTTGCCAGTCCTAAGAAATAGCTAGTTACAGTAGAAGTATTGCAGAGTCCTTTTCCTGGCATTTTGCTTCACAGAATACTTTCAGCCTAAGAGAGTAACATATTATCTTATGTCTAAATAATATTAGGAAGGAAACAAAACCCAGATACTGTGTTAACTTTTGTAAGACACACGACAATGCATTTGATAAAATTGGCCACTCCGATGTTATGAACCTTATATTTGAATATTTTCAAGTCTATTGTTTAAAAAAATATAATTTGCAACAGTGGCTATTTTATTTTAACATGCCTTTATATTGTACTATTATATTTCCATCAAGTGATATTTTAGATCAAGATAGACTGTTTAAATTCTTGTGGAATTAATTCTGGACAAATTAGTGGACATTACTTTTTACTGATATTTTGTGTTTGTAGGTTCCATTGTGGAGCATCAACAGTGTGAAAAAAATGGTCATATTCACTTGCATACAAGAAAACAATCTAAAGAAGATATCTATCACATTGAACATTAGTGTTTATAAAGTTTGCAAGGTTTTCTGAAAAAAATATCAGAAATAGAAGGTTTTGTCACAGAAAAAATGTGTATCTCTCAGTGTGCACCAAACCAAAACATACCTTCAATGTAGGTTTACATGAATTCTAGCAAATTCTTTTCTTGCTTCTTAATAAAGAAGGGAAAAAAGCAGGAATTAAGTAATGCACACAGATAAGCATGTATATGTGCATACGTAGAGAAATGTAGGCTGTTTTGGGGTCTTCCAGAGGATTGTTTGTGCACATGTAGGAAGAAACCATACAGGGAGAGAGCCTTTATTTTTGTAAACATTTGTATTTTTCTCCACTCTGTCTAATTTTAAAAATTCAAAATCACCGAATTCAAAGCCAATGAAAGTGTGAGTGAAAAATAATGTCTGCAACACAGTAGATTATTTTAAGGTAGGAAAATAGTAGTAAATGAATGTGAGGACAGAAGGAAGAGAACTTTTTAGATAGCAATGAAATGTTCAGTCTTTCTGCCCAAAAATATGACTTCCAGTTTAATAAAAAGATTTCAGAAGCAGCACTAAACGTTCTGAGCAGTTTCTGACATTTTCAAAGTGAATATTTGCTATTAATAAACAAACAGACCAAAGACAATATTTCACCAGAGAAGAATCAGAAAAACTTGTGGGCAAAAGTTAATGACTATAGACAAAACATTGGTTTCAGGCTTACATTTGGTTTACTGGGCACACAATATATCAGAAAAATAATGAGAAGGAGTAGGTCGTGTTGACTGATTCACTCAGTTCTCTGGCAAAATGTTCACAGCTGCATGTCCAACTGCTTGAGGGCTTGGCAAACAGACAGACAAAAGACAGATAATATTACTATGCACAGATGTGTAGAGTAAGTATAAAATAGGCCATGCTTAGTGCCTGTATTTGGTATATCCATAAATCACTTCATCTTTGTACAGTTATGTCACAAATGATGCAACCCATATTTGGGAAAACACTTTAGAAATGTGCAGCCACTGAAGCTTCAAGCGTGAATAGGCGACCTGCTAGGCCTGAGTCTTCCCTGCTGCCGCTCTGCAGGGTGATCCTGGAGCTTCCCCTGGCTGTGGGATTTGTGAGTGTACAAAAGAAAAGAACACTAATGTCAGCATTCTTATTGTTCATTTCTGAATACAAATCCATTCATGATATTTCACAGGTCTGGTGAGAAGGGAGAACAAAAGGCACAGTAATGCAGACATAATAGAAAGTAAAATGCCAAGATTTTCAGAGTGCTTACTTCAAAGCACACAATGCAAAGAAGTAAGAAAATGTTAATATTGATTTTTTTTTCTGAATGAATCACAGGGTGAATTCTCAGAGTGTATGTGAGTAGTTACCTAACGAAAACTTCACTTGTGTAGCTAAGGAAGCTGAAGAATGTTCATCTGAAGATGCTACTGAATCTGAAAATTATGAAAATTTATAAAAAGCCAGAAAGATGAGGAGGAGGCACTTGTTGGCTAATTATAGGTATACATAAGTGAAGTGGCTGCCATATGATGGTGCTGAAAAAATGGAAAAGAAAATCTGTATAACAAGAAGAAAATAAAAACGTAAGGGAAAGCATTGAAAAAATCACTAAAAAAATACAAAAGACCAGAAAATATTAGTTACAAGATCTCCCAGAGAAGAAGAAGCAACATCAAGACTAATTGCACAAGAATTTTGATTGGGCAAGATGACTCTCATGGCCAGACTAAGGAGCTGTTTTAGTGACATGAAAACCTGCTTATAAGAGACAGTACTTCAGTGTTGCAATAGGTATAACTATGGGAAAGAGACAAGGAGATATCAGCAACTATAGAAAATAATCTAAATGGTTTAATAAATGGTGGCAATTTTGCAGTGATTACACTGGGGCAATTTTTATTGTCCACTGGAAAGCAGGGAAGAGGAATTATTCATGTAATATACATACTTGATCAAAATGAAGAAGACATATCTAAGAACATGAAACTAAGAAGACAGTAAGTGCAGTAGAAAAATTACAATTGCAATACCTTTTCCTTAATTAAACAGTAGCTCCATTACAAAGGCAGCTTTAGAAATATTTAGAAATCTTCAAACTATTTTATGTGAATAATTATGTAATTAAGTTCATTTTATAATACACTTCCAAAGTATTATTTTGTAATGTATCTGCCACTGCTATTAAGTTCAAACTAAAAATTTCTGAACTGTCTTGATTTACATCAGACACATTAGATCAGTAGATTGTCATTTGCTGTGATGTGGTACTTGATAGCTGCTATATTATCCACATAGTTAGGAACAATTCACCTTTTTGTTTTATTATTTAACAAAACATAATTTTCCAATTTCAAAGGAAAATTCTGGTGAAAAATTTTGAGTTCACTTACATTTCATGTGATTGCTGTTTAGTAAAATCTTCCTTTCAATGATATAATAATTTGGGGAGAACTCCAGTCAGATAAGGGGAATGCAGTATAAAACCTCAGATTCACCAGAATAAAATACCACTTAAAAATAGTTGTGTGTAATGCTAATGAACAAGACACCAAGTGGAATTTTTTCAATACACTTACATTTTATACTTTTGTATACTTATTTTTTTGTGTATATATGCAGCTAAGTATGTGATATGCTTGTTGTAGAATAAACTTATAATTAATATTTTTACCTGGTTATTAATTCTAATTTCTTCTGGACAGATATACTTAAAGCCCTTTGAAGCACTAGCAATTTCACCAACAATAATACCTTGTATGTATCTGAAAATTACATTGGTTTTGCTTATTGAAAGATACATTGAATTGCCTTAAAAATTGCTGCTGATATTTTAATGTACTGGAGATTCTGACATATCAAAAAAGGCTGAGAGAGTAGGAGTTCCTCTGTATGGAGAAGAGAAAGCTTGGGGAACTTAACAGATTGTAAAATATTTCATGGAGGGAAGTTAAGAACACAGAGCCAGACCCTTCACTGGTTTTTCAGTGAAAGGAAAAGAGGCAAAGGGCACAAACTGAATTTCAAGAAATTCTGTTTAAACATGAAAAAAATGAGCTTTGTCACTATGAGGGCAATCAAGCAATGAGACTGTTTTCCCATAGAGATTTTGGAGACTTCACCTTGGGAAATATTTAAAAAGTGATTGGACACAGTCCTTTGAACTCTGCTGCAGCTGACTGGTTTAGGGAAATTGGATAAGGTGATCTTCAGAGGTCTCTTCCAATCTCAAAAAATCTGTGATTGTGTACTTTGGGTTTATTGTTTTTGTTTGGTTGTTGTTCTGTTTGTTTTTTCTCCTTTTTAGTATTATACATAAGTTGGTGTAACTTAGCACAAAATATTTCTTTTGAACTTGAATTTCTGTCCATGTATAAATATAAGAAATAGGGATCTGATCTAAATAGAGAGTCTACCAAGTCAAAAAAGAGGATGCCCATGGACATACAAGGGTTCTTAACCAAGTATTCACTAACCATTTGTAAATCATTCTACACACAGAAAAAAAAATCCCAGCAAATGATTATTAAGGAAAATATTCTAGAAATAAAAAACCCCAACACTTCTCTCCAAATATACTGGAGCTTCATAAATATTTATTTTTTGAAATTATTTTCACACACACACAAAGGAAGAAAAAAAGTGGGTTGCAACTGATCCTGTACTGTTGAAAGGAATAGTGGGAATTTTTACTGGGTTTATTTCTGGTTCTTTATGGAATTGTAGTAGATTTTTCATTACATCTTGTGCAACACAGTGTTGCTCACACTTATTTTGATTAGATTGAACTAGTTTTAGTTTTTATTAATGATTCTTGTGATGAATAATAGAGCATTTCAACTGAACAAAGAATTGAAACAGAGATGAGTAAATATTTCCTTGAGTAGTAAAATGCTTCTCACTAGAAGAAAACAGCACTTTAGTGACTAGCTCTCTAATGTGGATGTTTTAAATAAGACTAGGTTTCCTTTCTTCACTCTAGAATCTATTTATGTAATCTATTCCTCTGAAATAAATAAAATAACTGGAGGCTTCCAACCTTTGCTCAGGACTGTCCCCCTCAGGGAAGCAAACACTCTCACACAATGTATCTCTGCAGAAAAGATGATTTACCATGGTCAATAACCAAACAGACAGAAATTGGCACAAAAGAGTTGTATCATTTAAGTTTTTATCTAATTGATCTGAAAGTTTTGGTAACACATGAGAGACAATGATAACCAGAAATAAGGTTTCACTTCTAATTTATCTGTTTTCCAGATGACATAATTAAAACTATGAGGCTTTTATCACATACCTTTTCATGACCAAAAAATAAATGTTAAATTTTGAATTTGTCCCCTTAGGCTCTTCTTCTAGTCAGTATGTTATTTTTGCCACAGCATACTAGACTTCTTGTCTGTAGATGCACCAACCATGGTTACCAAAGCTGTGAAGCTGGCAAAAATAATTCCTTATAAATTGGTATTCATTCTCCAATTTTACAGCATATTGTACTAGCAAAACTTCTTTTTGCCAACATGCCTGAGATATGCAAGTCTGTGTTGTTTCAGATTGGTCAAGCAGGAAATGTAGGTTACTCCAATGAGTGGGAATTTTGCATTCCTGCTGATACTGTAAGTTGTTTTCCCTCTGCAGCTCTGCTAAAGATTTCAACATTTTTAGCCGTACAGATTAAATAACTTCAGCACTATGGCAGCCTTCAAATGCTTAATCTTAGTCTTTGGAGCTAAAACAATCACTGAAGGGAGTACCTACAGAATAAAGTGAAATAAAATAAATTCTGTATAATACCATAAGAAAAACCCTGAGCTCCTCACCTGCATAAATAAGTACATGTGGAAAATGCATTTCTGAAGCACATTCATATAAAGAAATATTTATTTAGGTGAAAAATCTGAACTGGAGTTTTTCTTTCTCCATGATATTAAACATAAGTGCTAAAAAATAATGTATACTTTGACATGTCTCCAAATTAAATCCTTAATTTTCCCATGTCAATAAAAAATTCCCTTGATCTGTAGATAGCTAGCTAGTCCCTTATTTTCTTCTTAGTTCTAGTTGCTAGTTTCATTTAAAGATAAATAAAATTGCCTTAGTTTTTAATTTATAATATTCACCTTGTTTTTCCAATTTATAGAATTAGTGTTTTGTCATATATGGCAAAATTACCAGTGGCAGAGCAGTTAGTAATGTAAGAATTATTTTAATTAAATATACAGCCTTCTGGATTAAAAAACCTGCAAATTTGTTGTATGGCATCTTTACCTTTAGATCTCTAAGTTGCCATCTATAGAATGATTTTGGGATGATGCCCTCAAGAAGATAAATGGAAACATTGCCTGAGTTGTATCTTGTACCATATGCAGTCACTAAAGAGAGTTGGTAGCATACTTGGTATAAAGCATTAACATTTTGATTTAGTAGACTTTCAAATCCGTTTTGCACTGAGAGAAATTACTATATGCAGTACTGAGCAAAAGAAAATCAAAAGCATTCTAAGTTAAATATAGACTTAAGGGGGATTAAATATTTTGGGGTTTTTTAAGCAAATATGTCTGAAATAGGTTGTCTTATAAGCAGAATACATTCATAATTTGAATGAAGAAAAAATAATTACTACAGTAAAGTTTTAGGGTTTGATAAAGCTTTTCTTTCTCATAAAAATATAGGCTTCAAAAAAAACCCCAACCCACCAAAAAAAAAAAAATCCACCAAAAACGAAACAAATGGAAAACCAAACTAACAAACAAACCAAAAGCCTAAAATAAAACAAAAACTAAAACCTGAGAATCATCCATTCCCTCCCTCTCCCCTGCAACAAAATCATGAACAACAAAAAGAAAACAAAAAGCCACAACAAAAAAATACCAAAGTTTGAGCAAGTTAAAGCTGAAAAGAAAAAACCCCAAACATTTCAATTCCTGATTTGTACATAGAGTCATAATATTTGAATAAACCCTTGTATTTGATCTCTTTGTTAGAGTGTATTGATTTAACCATCCATTGGGCAAATTTCGCCATCCACTTGGTCTTTAGTGTTTGGATTAAGCAAATTAAATGAAGGCAGACTGGTGAGTATCTCCATGCAACAAACCATCCTCATACTTTAAGAAATGAAAATAGCTATTAAACACTCAAACTTGAGCATGTGAAAATGAAGGAAATGAAAGTACACAAGGTCAACATATTTAATATCTTAAAATCTACATGTTGTTTTTGAAGTGCAAAAAGTTTTTTAACTCAACTTTTCCCCAATTATTTTGCCAATTGAAAACACATACACATAGAATGAATCTCTTTCCTCCATTTATTTCTTCCCCCAAACAGTGTGCCATTGTCCTTTACCCATTATCCTTTCTGTGAATCTTAATTGCACAACACAGTGCACCACTTACAGACTCCAAAAAAACTATGACTATTTAGACACTGTTACACTTCGTTTTAACCAAGATCTTCACAAAAAGGTGGGAAATAAGTATGGGAGGAAAATTCTTAAAAGGAGAAAGGAGGCAACAGCTATCATTGGAAAGGCAAATTTTCATAATCAATTCAATATGCTTGCATGTGTACATCTACATTTATTCATTATTATTGTGTGAGGGCAATATTCCAAAATGCTTTTATCTTAACTCTTGTCTTGGTTCCACAGAGTATCATGCACATAACTGATGTCAGAACACATACTGCCACTTCAGAGGACTGAAATGATTTGCCCACAGTGACTTTTGTAGATGTTGTCATATTTCATGCCTGCCTAGTAAAGGAGTATACAGGACTCTCAGTTCTCATGACCCATCATTAAACTGTTTCTTTATTGAATTTTTCCACAGACAAGAATGATCACATGTTTTTTATTTCAAATATTATATTTCTTGCACTAAAATTCACACCATATCTTCTGTGTATGTAAGAATCCTTCTCTAAGTACAATGTATTGCCGCAGTGCTTATTCCAATGAATTAACCACAGGCTGCAAAAGCTGTGGGCAGTTAAATGCCTCCCTGACATCCGATCCCGTCAGATCTCGGAAGCTCAGCAGGGTCAGCCCCGGATTAGTACTTGGATGGGAGACCTCCTGGGAAATGCCGGGTGCTGTAGGTTCCAGTCATGTGGATTTCACTGGCACTGTCCAAGCTCGCTCGGCCGTGGCAGATCAACCTCAGGACTTAAACGGTGGGGCCAGTTCTGTGCACGCTGAGCCTCATCTAAAATCCACTGCGCAGGCTGGAAGGGCACACCCACGTGGGGAGAGCCCTGCCCAAATCTTCCTTCGCGAAGCTGAGCCACACACGAAAAAGCTGTGCCTGACATCCAAAACCAATTTAATACCGCAATTTTGTAACTGCATTTTGCGGAGAGAGTATGTAGCCTACAGATGTCCTACAGAAGTTAGGGGGGGAAATCTGAAAATAAAATACTTCTAAGACAAAGAAAAATAATCATATAATTTCTCAGCCACTTCCATTTACTTGGAGTAATCTTCTTAATACAAGACCGTGAAACTCAAGTCAAGTTCTTTAATCACATACTATGTCTTGTGCATAGTTAACATTCAGATTTTTTCTATGCAGAATAGGATATTTCTATGCTTCTTTTATGTATTTGAAAGCAAGAAATTTCTCTCCATCCTGGAAATACACATAAAGCATCAAACATCATTTATGTTCTGTGGTGCGTATTGCACCTGTATTTACAGTCAGTATTGATAAACCCTAAATAATATTTCTAGTTCATCTGATAGCTCTCCGATAGATTATGGCTGTATCTCATACAGTGTCTATGTATGGGATTTAGCCTGAAGACCCCACAGGTTATGTATATCAAACAATGGTCTGAATTCCTTGCCTGTATTTGTGTCAATAAACAGACACTTAAAGAAGCAAAGCTGAAAGTCACAAAGTTGTCCTTAATGACTTCTTTCAGCTCCATCAATGTTACACATACCACAGAGGAAAGCAAAAGTTAAAATTCATAAAGAATTTATGCAGAGACATACCAAACCTCCTGATATTGCCACCTTAAATCTTGTGTGCTCCTTTCACAAAAGCCTAAAACCTAAGAATAGTTTAAAACATATTTTTACATAAATAGTCCACAAGCTGTGCATCTGGGCTGTCTTACTGGCCACTGGATGCTGCTGTTGCCTCAGAGAAAAGTAGCAGTAAACTCATTAAACTGGCTGCTGATCCTGTAATTCATGTCAACAGTAAAGTTCAGAATTAATTCTTTTAGGGCTTTTCCTTGGTTTTAATAACCTTAATCTTGTAGTTTCCACACAATAGGTTTTGAGGGCATGTATTTAGTCTGTGCTGAAGGTAGATCTTTTATCAGCCATCATTTTCTCCAGCTATGAGAACCATGCCACCTTTGACTTTCTACTGGATTTGATACCTTCTGTTGAGGAAAGCAGTATTTGTTCCTTCAGGTACAAACACACACACACAAATAAAATAAAACAATGGAAAAACCACAACACACCTTTTTTTTTTTTTAAATCAGGTTTATCATATTTTTTAATCAGGTTTATCGCTTTCAAAGCATAAATGCTTTATTTTAGTTTTTCTGCACTTATTTCCTTTATGTCTACTGTAGTAAGTGTCAGAGTAGTATCTAGCAAGATTAATTTTAAATGAAACATGCAAAGGCTGTGTGATAGAATAAATCATCTATTTTTGTGGTATGACTCTATCACTATCTGAAATATTATGAATTAAGATATATGATTGAGTTTGATGTGATCAAGCTGTCTACTTTTCCTGTTATAACACTTCAATGCCACACTGATACACATTGTACTTAAGACACTTCCTATCATTGTTTATCAAAATATCTTTGTTCCATAATAGCCAAAAAAAGAATAAAATCAAGGATATTAATTCAGTCAAAGTAATTTTAGAACATGTCAAGTATCTTAGGCAACAAGTACTTCAGAAGAAGGAAGATTCTCTAGTTATGTCAGCAAAATCCACCGATAATATATATAAAAACTTCTATCGTTAGATGTTCATTCTGAAAAAGAAAGAAGAAAGTTCTGCCTAGAAAAAGCACATAGAGTGGTACAGTAATAGTCTCCCCCCGCCTCCCCCCCTTCCCCCTTGCCTCCGAACACTGGAGAACTGGGCTGCTGCTCCATTTCTTCTTGTCTACAAGTGGCTGACCTTTTGCATTTAATAGTCAGATGGGTTAAACACCTGTAAATGCAATCCTCTCAACAGCTCATTTCTTCAAGTCTTGTCCCACCATCAAATCAAATTTGGGCAATAAAAGGTCACTGCCTTGACTTGAACTGTCCCTTTTTGAGATAGGGAACAAACAGTATCTATCCTTCTTGAGTGAAATTAACTGAAAAAGTCAAGTAGAGCCTTTGACAAACATATAAGAAAGAAGAAAAATTTTTGCAGAGAAAAAAGCCACTGACCAAGCAGAAATTGGTAGCAGTATAAATGTTGTATTGGTATCTTTACTATGAAATTCTCCCTTTCCTCTCTTAACTGTACAAAAGATAACAAGGATAACAATCTAGGTCAGCTCATTAATAAGTGTAACAATTTCTTAACATCATACCTCAGAATAGATGGTACTTTAATTTGCATTTAAAGCAGAATTCACTCTACAATAGACCAAGACTGAGGAGAAATTAGTAAATCAATTAAATCTTAGTCAGGGACAAAGCACTAAAAAAAGAGAAATGGACAGTTAACATATCCACTTCAAATGAAGACAAGAATCTCATTAGCTTTCACAACAACTAACAAATCCTAAGGAAAGAAATTCCCACACAGTTGTTTTTAGATTTGGGTATATTGTTCCCTACGTTGTCTGTTGCATTGTGCAAGGATAGCACTAACAAATATGCAACTGTAGACATGAACGTTGTTGGGCAACACATATTTCCTGAAAGGTCTGGAAAAGCAACAAATAGCCTAAGGAATTAGATAGTGCTCTCTCTGTCTTCTCCTATCTCTGTCTCTTAGTAATAGAATCTGAAACACCAAGGAGTAGCTAGTTTTCTGTCTAAGAACTAGTGCTAACCAGAAACAGGAAAATCCTATTAAGTAGTAGAGGAAAGCAATAGGTCTCTCAAAGTAAGTTTACTTATAAGAAAAAATTACTCCTAAAGCAATTTCTTTTTAAAAATAAAGGTAAAAACTGAGAAGCGTCAGGTAGAAGTGTTCCTGGCACCTGACATCACTTTGTCATTACTAGTACAACCTTCTCAGATATATTTGAATGAAGAAAAAATAATGATATTTTAAAAAATCCCAACAAAAAATCAAAACAAAACCAAAACCCCCAGCTATTGACTGACAAGAAAGGGAAAAAAAATCACATTTTAGCCATGTGCAAAAAAATAAATAAATCATATATTACCCATGTACAAAGTTGAATCATAGAACCATATTATAGTTTGAGTTGGAAGGAACCTAAGAGATCACCTAGTTCCAACCACCACCTCTATAGATAGGGACACCTTTCACTAGACCAGGTTGCTCCATGCCCCATCCAACCTGGTCTTGAACACTTCCACTGAAGGGGTATTCAGAACCTTTTTGGGCAAGCTGTACCAGTGCCTCACCACATTCACAAGAAAGAATTTCTTCATAATATCTAACCCAAACCCACCCCCTTTCAGTTTAAAGCTATTACTCCTTGTCCTTTCACTACATGCCCTTGTGAAAATTCCATGTCCCGCTTTCTTGTAGGTCCCCAGGTACTGAAAGGTCACAATTAGGTCACCCAAGAGCTTCTCCTGTCTAGGTTGGACAACACCAACTGTCTCAGCCTTTTTTCACAGGAGACTTGTTCCACCCCCCTAATCTTTGTTGGCCTGAGTTGGGAAGAACCTATTACCACTTTAAATATATAATAATAAAAACCAAATAATAAATATATAATCACTGCTTTTCAGGTCAAAAAACAGTGTGCACAGAAATTGTAAAAAATGGACATGGGCCATCTATGCCAACCTTAGGCTAAGTGGATTATGCATTCCTTTACAAACTCTATCAGCCAGGAAACTGTGAAAATGAACAATATGCTTACCAGGACCTGGAAATAAAAGCTATTGTATGGCTGTCAGTTGGGTTTGAGCTCTTGCCACTTTTAATTCAAGCACACTTGCCATGTTTTTAACACTGGCCTCCCTTAATAAAAAGAACATCCTGAAGTTTCAATACTTCATTGCCATACTGCACATTCATTTATAATGTGAATCCTGAAACTGCATTCTTGAATTCTGCTACATTACCATCACTGATGTGAGAAAACAGCTTATCTTTTAGCTTTTTACCTGAGGTAAAAGGTAATGTCATTCTTGTTTGATAAATGCTTTCATATAGACCAAGATTTTTCTCCCTAGGCTTTTGCAGTAATATGAGAGAAAAAATATTACTTGCTTTTCAATGTATATGGCTTGCTTTCCTTTAATATGTCTGAGAACTTTTTGAAATTTTTATTTTAACATATTATTTTTCTCTCATATTATTTGGTTTGAATTAAGGCTTTTTACTTAGATTATGCCATAAGTCAGAAACATATGTTGAAGGAAGATGGGAAATTTTGAGAAGATTTAAAAATAATTTAAGAATATAAGGACTGTTTTCTTAATTCAAGAAATAATAATAAGAAAACTCATGAAGTTACGGAGTGAAGTTTAGGCCTTTCCATGCATAGCATTAATACCAACAAGATCCAATTTCCCTGAAATGTGAAGGAAGAAAATAAGGAAGCTCTTAAGGAAATCATGTGAATAGTTCCAGACATAATCTGAAACAGCAATTACAGATAGCCACTCTTCTATAGTTCAACAGTGGAATAATCTTATTTTCTTATTCTCTCATGTTAAATCATTATTAATGTGTTTATTTCCCAAGGATTTGGAGACCAATCTTCATTCCCAGGGAGAAAAGGTTGAAATGGTAGATTCTACTATAATAAACAAGCCACATGAAACTTTTTTTTTTCCTGATAGTTAGTGGAAAGAAATACTCCCTGATTTAGAGTTACCTGATTAATAAAATTCTTGTAATAACTTTCCCTGTCTTTTGAAACACTCCCAAATTATGTTTACATAACAACGCTTAAATAAAGACTATAACAGACTGAAAAATAGACTTTTGAATCTTCAGGATCCTTGGCAGAACTCAATAATAATAATTTTGCTGCAAGAAGGCTTTAGAATACAATTGTTCCTTAGGTTTCACCAGGTGAAGCTTTCACTTTGAAGCTTATAGAAATAAATTCTGTATTCCTTTTTCATGTATGCTTATGAAACAAAACTTAAAACTACAGCTGTATTGGTCAAATAATGGCCTTTGTAATTTCATCCTCCTCAGGCAAATATCTTCAATAATTCAAAACACTTATCCCTCTAAAATGTACATAATGTTCTGACAGCTATTAAAAAAAACCCAAAAAACCCAAACCCAAAAGCCACACAGTGCTTGGACGTTACTTAAGCTTTGGAGTTTGGAGTACCTGAATGTCTTCATGAGGAGAGCAGATAAAGCTCTGAAAGATGAGATCAGATGAAGTCATGACAGAACCCAGGGGAAATACTGCAGAGACATAAAAATGACATTAAATATATATATTAAGGCAACTGAATCCCATCTGGAGAGGCTAGATCAGCTATAGATGTCTGATTTTAAGCCTTATTCCATATCTTTAGTAATCAAGATGTGTGTCAGTCTTTTTGTGTTCTTTTTAATTTTTTTTTATCTCTTTCCCTTGCTAAAGAACAACTCAGTTTAGATATTGTCTCAATGAAATACTTATTCTGATCAAATAGTTAACTACTCTGGAGGAATTATTACTGAGTGTTTTTTCTTGACTCCATTTTCCATCCTTATCAACCAAAATTTAAAAAAAAAATCTTTCCAACCACAGAGAACTAGAAAGTTGTACAAAAATGTGTTTGCTTTTTCAATAGCATCTATGTAGGCCTATCACAATTTCTAGAAGATTTATGTCTTTTAAGAAAAAAACAGTATTTGCAGTTTTCATTTCCCCCCCTTTTTACAAATATTGGTATCAATCTGAGATGTCTGACCTGCAGTATAGAAGAAGCAGAAGAAAAATACACCATTCATCCAAAGCTTGTTTCTATAGCTCTGATCTAAGTGATAACATGTTCTGAATTTTTTTAAAAGAAAAAAAAGCTCAATAAACTTCTATTACTTGAAATATTCACATCTGATATAATTGTGTACAGATTACTTGCATTAACTTGCCCCAAGATGTCAATGCATCCATGATTAAAGGATAACATTTACATGCTTTCAGCAGAATCTAACAGCAAATATAGCTACGTTTGTAGGTATTTCTGCAAAAGATCTACCAAAGGTATGACTAAAATAATGTAAAACTGAAGCTTCATCAAAGTAATGTCAGTGGGCCCAATGCCATAGTGCAACACTGAGTGGGAAAACCTGTGTTAATCTTGACAGCAGTTTGACAATATAAAATAGTTTCTAGAACTACAGTGTGAATTCCTCAAAGTATGACTGAGCTATAACATTTTCCTTGAACTGTATGATCTACACTAAAGACTAGTCCAGGAAGCATTAGGATCTTACTTGAAAGGAGAGATATACCATGATATCACAATGAACAGATTTGGTTGACAGCCTGTGTCAACATCTGGATACAAATCCACCGTGAAGAAAGATAATGTGCAGGTACCCCCAAAATACCAGGCAGTGAAAGGATTGTAGGAAAATTTATTTCCAAAGTTGAGTACACTAGACTTAAAGATGATTAACTTTAATGATGTTTCAAACATGGGGCCTGGGGAAATACACACTCCTTGTTCTCAGGTCTTTGGTCATCCCCCCATCCCACCTTTGTGGGGGCCTTCAGACTTATCTGCAAAGACTTATCCTTTTCTAATACCAGGGAGCATTTCTCTGGAATGCAGGAGGAGAAAACTTCTAAAACTCTATCTGGGAAAGTCTTCCTAGGCAAAACTAGCTCTGATCTCCTTGTAAATCTTAGAGAAGGGTCTTGTACTCTTACACCCACACAGTCAGAGATGGGAAACACTGTCACACAGACATTCAACACTTGCAGAAGCAGAAGTGCTGAGGTGCCCAGCCCTGCCCAGATCCTGCCACAGACATTGGAGGGAGTGGATATTACATGTCTCTAGGTTGTGCTGTGCTCACTTACTGGTGGTGTTACTGGGTTTTGTCATAATGAGCTGGAATGTGTTGTGTGTGTGTGCACGTGTATGTGTGTATATGATGATGCAGGTGCAAAGCTTTTTGCTAACATAGAACATCTCCCTCTTGTCCTACTTCATATATCAAACTTTATTAGTGTTATGTTGTTTAATTTTCCTTCTGTCACAGGGACAAGGGATAAACAACAGTATTTCTGAACATGCATTAATGTTATCTTGTATAAAGACAAATATGCAACCTGGAAATTCAGCAAGACTAAAATTACAAAAAAAGAAAATGATACTTATTTCTTTATGATAGCAATATCATTTTCTGCTAAGAAAATAAGTAAAATGAGAGAAAATGGAAAGAAATTAAGGCAGCTTTGGGTTTTTCCCCTTATTCAAGAAAAAAACCTTAAAAATATTAGATATCAGACATGCATATAAGAAAAGGCAAACACAGTTTAGCCTAAGGGAAGAAAGAAGAAAATCTTATATACACAAAGATGCTCTTATTTGATTATCATATAAGAAAGTTACTCTTCCACATGTGGTAGAATTAGTAAAACCTGAATAATGACAGTGATAAAATCTGATATCCCCTGGAAATTAAGCCACATACTTCTTACTTCTTTCTTTTGTATTCAGGTTCCAGTCCCTTTTGTTATGTAATACATATTTTTTCCTCATATATCTTTTATTGATTTCTAAGATCAAATAGCAGTACATGCTATGACTTGCTCATTTTGGCAGAAAAAAAAATTGGTCATTTTTTTTTCTTCAGTAGCTTTTTTTTTTCTAACTCTCTTATATCGACCACTAATTTCATGTAATATTTTGTCTCTGCAAGTTCTATTACTTTAACTTCTTTAACTACTTCAGACCAAGGGTATGAAGAGTTATTTAGGAGACATAATAGACAATCAGAATGATTACATCTCATTTGTAATTCACTCCTCAATTTAAACAATTTATGGAGCCTTGCACTTAGCAATCCATTTCCTCATCATAAGAAGTTTATCCTATCACTCCTTCTGACTGCTATCCTATGTTGCCACTGAGGGACAGTAAACTTTAAGACATGATTTTAATCTGTAGTGTTAAAGTATTTCAAAGAACCATCTTTTGTTATTTGTGATTTATTGGCTTTACTCTTTGCTTTCTTGACACATGGACTCAATAATATATTTTGGTGGCCTACTCATTTCCTCAGTTTTCTGGATCCCCGGTCTTATATGAAAATTAACAAAGGTGCACAATGAATGAGAAGTATTACAAGGATTATTAATATTAAATTTCAAGGCCTAATCTATTCTCTTATAGAAGTCAGAAAGAAATTTTACTATATTATTCACATGAATATTTCATATTTGTTCCAATTTTCACTATATGACTCAAGGGTAGATTATTAAAATGACTAGTTTATTGAAATTTTGGGGATTTTTCCTAACATTTTTTTGTTTGAATGTATTCTTTAAAATTGAATTATACCTGACATTTACATATGTGACATTCCACTAACACTTCATATGCTCAGTCTCTAATGAATTATAAAGAGGTGTTCTGGGCTGTAGAATTCAATTATTCATATCAATATCTGTATGTTGGACATATTAGTCAAAACTAATCTGAGAAGATATGGAATGGTAGTTCATATACATAACAATCAGAAAATAATCATTAGGTCTTTGACATTTACAATGAAAGCAGACAGAGTCTTGACTTCCAAGGTCCAACAAAAAAAGGGGAAGTCACAAACATTACATTGTCCCATAAACCATGACTGAACATGGATTTTTGCACTGAAGTATTTTTAACAGAACTCTATCAATGGTTGACTTTTTATTAATTTCAACAGAAAAATATGATATCAGAATTGCATGTGGTTTTTAGACCCTTACATAATTACAACATTGGTGAACACACAGTTGTGGAGGCTTTTGAGGGCTGCAATGACATTTTTTTCTGGGATTTAGCTGTGGCAAGTCAGTCACAGTTTGTTAACAGACATAGAGGAATGAAAGAAGCTGGAAGAAAAAAAAATTACCTTGCTGTGTCTGTTGCCACGGATTATAAAAGCAGCCTATATGTTTAGTTTACATGAGATATTCAACCTCTGTATAGATAAAGTTAAATGAAATGAATTCCATCTTCATTCTTGGCAAGATGTAAGGGGAGCTAAATTGATGTGAAATAGGTTACTTGTCTTCTTTCATCAGCATGGCAAAAGAGCATTTTAGTTACATTTTGTGTGATGTGCTTAAATGAGACAGCTTTTACATCACTTTTCCCACCACTCCCCCTAACAAAATTTTTTCATTCTTAGTATATAGCAAATTATTATTTTTCATTATTATTTCACAAGATATATAATACTGCTGACATAATTTCATATATTTATTGTTTTCTTGATGAACAAAATGTTCATTACTGGAAAACAGACATATTAATTATTTCTTGAAAAGAACAAAATAGGTGACAATTATTAAATTTCAATTTTCAGCCTTCTGCTTAAGAAATTAGCAATGTATTGAAGAAATTTTTAATTCACATTATTACTTTTACGTTCTCAAGATGATAAAATACTTTCCAATTACATTTGCAATCAGTTGTACTCAAAGCTTCTGTATAGGTTGACACTATTCTTTTGAAGTTTATGGGAATTCAAACTGATTTGAATCTTTGTTGGACATGCCTTAACCCACTCTAGGTAGACTAGTTAAAGCATACTAAAATTAAAAAAAAAACACAAAGGAACTACACAAAAACCCACAAACAAACAAACAAACAAGACTAAAAACCCCCAACAAAGTTCTAGAAGGAGATATATTATCTCATACTGTCTTTAATGGACTGTATATTTTGTTTGTGTTTATATTAAAGAGATGTTATTGGATGAGAGGTGTACTGTGTGCTGGAAGCCTATAACTTGTGGAGAGGGAAAGATGAAGAAAGGCTGTAAAGAAGAGTAGGGTGACATATCACAGCCCAGTACACTCTGACTAGGTTCTTTCAGGTGTGCTGCATGTGGAGTGTTTGTTGCATAACGTAGCATTTACATATATAAAGCTATTTGAAGTTCCATGAGATTTGGATTAAGCAGAGAAATGCAGCAATGCTACAAGCTACACTTAGCTGAGTGAAGCAGTGGCCATATGTAGCTGAATTACAGTACAAGCTTGATGTTCACCTTCTGTCTGTATAATATATGGTCATTGTCACAGCACTGGATGTTCACACTTGTCAGGAAGGCATCCCATGCCTATGCTATTTGTTGGATATTTAGTTCTTGTACTCTATGCTAGGCTTGCTCACATATACTCTTCTTCAGATGCTGTTCTGGCTAGGTTAGGATGGCATTTTAATTTTTCTGATTAACTAAGAGAAAAGCAGTTAGTTACAGAGTTTCTTGATTCACTCAGCCAATAGAACTGGTTGATTTACTTGACTGATCTAGCCAATAGATCTACTTAATTGCTATAGCTGTTTACATAGACCAAAAGAAACTTTTCTGTGTTATGTTCAGTTTTCTCTGCAGCAGTTGTTGTTCAGTTCCTCCCTGTTACCTACTCTGAGCTTCATGTTCTCATTGCCCTTGCCAGTCTCCTGTGAGTCCTCTTCCACTACTCATTGGTTCTCATAAAGCAACTTCAACTGAAAGCACCCCCAAATAAACTTCAGGAACTATGTGAAACCACATAAAGCTTACTGAAAAGCAGAAAACTGATGACCTGCCTTGCAGCAGCAACCTATATTGAAGGACAGTAGGAACTTATTTATAAACACATCCTTGTTCCATCCAGTTTCATGTTAATTCTTTGAATTGTTTTAGCTGTGTCTCCTCACAGATTTTTGTGCACCCCCAGACTCCTTGCTGGTTGATTGAGGAGCAGAAGATGTTTGGTTCCCTGTAAGCACCTGTCAGTAACAACAAAAACATCTCTGCATTAACAACACAGCAAAACTCCAAAACACTGCCCTTACTCACTACTGTGAAGAAATTTATCTCTATCCCAGCTAAAACCAGCACAGTAAGTTACATCACTGCTCATAAAGGGAAGAAACCAGCATATTAAGCAAAGTGAACATTTTAGCACAGCCCACTCTTTGCCAAATCTCTAAACACACACGCACGCACACACACACATACATGCGCACACACACATTTTGAAACATGCTTGAAAGGTTTTGATCTATTATGTCAGAAACCAAATAAAAATATTTTTATCTCATTGTTCAGAATGCCATCACACAATAAAATTCAATACCACTGAAAAGATTTCACATTTTTGCTGAAATCCAGCACCTTTCAAATACTTTCTTTTTCGTTAGTAAAAAAGCTGTTAAATGAAATCCTAAGATTTCTGGATCTTGTAGTGCACAGAACTAGGCAGTTATAAACACTACTAAAACAAGACAATTGTAAAATTTTCAAGTCTTAATGATGACTGTGGTGAAAACAAGGACCTTTTGGAGTTTCAGAAGATCTATGACAACTCAAATTAAGGTGTGTTGTAAGTTGACTTAAAAATACAATTGAAGAGCAAAATTTTTCTGAATGTAATTTGCAAAATTATTCATGAGATATACTTATTTTACACAGTTTATTTGTAAAGCCAAGTGAGTTCTTTTATCTCCTAGATACTGAGCTTGTCTGGTACACAAAGGTGTGTAAATTCTGTCGACGTCTATAAATAATTCCGGCAAAACTTGCCAAACTGTCAGGCTGCCTTTTTTTTTTTTTCCCCACTGTTTTTTCAGGCAAGACAAGGACAAAAGCCCTGCTGATACTAAATGGCAGAAAATGCTTTTGTTAATGCCATCTTTAGGGAGCTCCTCAAAAGCTGAAAAGAGAAAGAGACTGATAGAAAATGTTTCATAGATCTTCCAAATATAAAACTCATAAGGAGTGGATTCAAATTTTAGTAGCCATTGAACCTGAGGAAAACAGGGAACTTACCAGCATATTTGCTTGGATATTTTCACAAGAATCTAGAACAGTATCTTTTATGAATGTTTTAAAGTGAGTATTCCTTTGAGAAAAGTATTCCCAGTGAGGGGGGAAAAAAAAATTAAAAAATAATCCTTTTTATATCGTCTCACAGTTCCTGTAAACAGGTTTTATTATTGACTATGCTTATAGAACAAGCAGAAGTCAGTGAGGGTTTTTATTTACAGTATTTTTATTCAAGCATAAACTGTCTGGTGGAAAATAGTTTTGCTTGACATCTCAAAAAATGTAAGCTTTCCCCTTCTTTCACAGTGTAATTCCCAGTAATAGCTGCAGTAGGTATCTTGGCAACAAAACCAACTCTTTGACAAACTCAGTGATAGTTTCCCTGAAGGTTTTGTTCATATGGCAGTACTTTTCAGTATTTAAAGCATCAGTATGTTGTTCATTTTCTGTCATACAGGCTTATATCTGATACCCAGGGTGAAAAAAAAGCAGCAGGGAGACAATATTCATTTGCTATGAAATTTGATTGCTCACAAATTAGTTTGCTATGAGATTTAAATACATAAATTTATTAAGCAGCATAAGACTACACTTGCAAGAACTCTTGAATATTCCCAGAATTTTAACAAAACCCCTGTAATACAAAAGTCTGAGCAAAGCTAGCTAGTATGAGCTGTAAAAGCAATCTAGAATCCATAAGTTTGTAACAAACACAGAAGTTATGTTTGCACTGCATTTTTGCTCATTTGGTTGCTGTAACAACTACCAAACTAGGACAAAAAGTAATTTGAACACAATTGCAGCAATGAAGAACATTCCATCAGCAAATATTATACAAGCACCTGCAGTTACAGACATTCTGTAAAACTATCAGTATCAAAGATCAAACACTTTGCAGTGTCTTAGAGTCTGGATGCAACTAGGACACCTTTTCAGGTACCAGCCTCAAAGCTTTTCTCAGGATACAAAGAGCAAGTATGTTATTCAACAAAACATGGACAAAATTTGATACTCAAAGAAAACCCCAAAACCACAAACAAAAAGCGCGCTTTTGACTTTGCAGAAACTCTTCCAAGTCAGCATATCCTTTATTACTCTTTAAACATATTCACATTAATTATTGTTTAATATCCTCTATTACAGTATTTTTCATACACAGAACAATCTTATGAAGGGTGTTAGGAAATAAAGACTCAGTAAAGAATTATAGTATATAACCCTTTCCAAAATGAAGATCAAATAATGCAGATTGTTTTCTGTCAAGGCTTTTAGGGTACTAATTTTTCATTGACAAATCAATATTGGACTGTTCTTTTTGTTATATATGTATTTTTAGACAGTATATTTCTAAGGGATCACTTGAATACTGCCTATTTCAATAAGGATTGGTTGCACTGGTTCAAGAACATTGACAGGACCTGATGTTTTCGCTCACAGATTATTTCATTATATATGTAGGTAACTCTTGTTCTTATCTCAGAATTTTACAAGAACAAGAGAAAGACAATACTATGTTCTATCAGTTAATGACTCTACTGGATTTCAGGTAATCATATTAATGCATTTAATTGCAAAATAGTTTTAGGGACTATCTATAAATATATTTGCTATTAAGGCAGAAGTCTGGACATGTTGAAATGTGTTATTTTGCCTCTTTAGCCAGGGGAAAGAAAGTTCATTAGTTGTTCACAGGTACACATACTTCTAAAACTCTTGTGAAGAAAACTGACATGACAAGGAGGATTGCTGATGATTTGGTGAAATGCTAAGATCATCTGCTATATGCAGCTGATGTTGATCCCCAAAAAGCCCTTACTAAGCATAGATGAAGCAGGTTGCAGTGATTTTCTGATAAGCTGTTATGAATAATATGGCATTAGTCTGGAGTTCTGAGTTCTTACTGACTCACACAGCGACTTAAAAAAGTAAGTTATGAATATAAGTGAGTAGTGTTAGTATATGAGACAAAACAGCTGTTTCATTAAAACTAAGTCATATCTTAGCATGCTAACAGTGAGTGAAGTGAGAATGTATATGTATATATACATATATGTACTCAAATGGCTATATTGACCAAGAGATTTCTACTTAAAAACTCTTGCACTTTCAAAAGTAGATTTATTCTACAGAGGTTTTCTGCTGGATTGGTTTTCCCCCCACATTTTCCTGAGTGTTAAATAACCTCATACATCTTATGTTTAGAAGTTTTCCAGTATCATTTTTCTTTAAGAGTGGATCATATTTTTAAAGGAGGAACAAGAGAAGTTTGTGAGTCTGCCTTCACACTGATGAAGAAAAATTCTGACAAGGCCTATATGCCGTTCACCCACTTGTGAAATTTTTGTTGCATTAGAATCCAGCAGGTAGACAGCTTTAAATTTTAAAGGTGTACTTAGTGGGTAAATTCTTCATATACATACATAGCAACTGTGTCAACTCTGTGAAGACTGATCCCTGTTCAACAGCAACTTTTCTGCTATCTGTATACTGTTGTCTGCACCTGTTGTCTTTGCTTTCTGTCTTGCATCTCCAAAATTAATGTCCTAAGATGACATTTGAGTTTCACTAGTTTAGAAATACACAAAATATTTTTATTTTAACCTGTGCATTAAAATTGGTGCCAGGAAAAAGAAACAGAAAAGAAAACAAAAACAGAATTTATATAAGCTTTTCGAGAAGTCCATAGTAGTGGCATGGTGTGTATGGCTCAGCTTCGCAACTGAAGATTTGGGCTCTATCCACATGGGTGTGTCCTTCAGCCTGCACAGTGGATTTTTTAGGTGAGGCACAGCATGCACGAAACTGACCCCACCGTTTAAGTCCTGAGGTTCATCTGCCACGGCCAAGCGAGCTTGGACGGTGACAGTGAAGTCTTCGGGACTAGAACCTACAGCCCCCGGTATTCCCAGGAGGTCTCCCATCCAAGTACTAACTGGGCCTGACCCTGCTGAGCTTCCGAGATCTGACAGGATCAGATGTCAGAGAGGTATTTAACTGCCTAGTGGCATAGTGGCAGATAGAAATGCATAATCAAAACATTAGAATGGTGACAAGAAAGAGAAAATATACATTGGTGATCATGTCTTCCTGGTATTGACTATGAAAGCATGGCTTGGGGAAAAGGTATTTCCAACTCAACAGTTCTTAGCTTGATATTCACAGGGATGTAGAGGTGCCTTGGCTTTCGAATTGCAATAAGAAATGTCTTTAGTAATGTCATGTAAACCATTTTGTCACAAGGGTGTCAGACATGCAAATGAGACCCGAAGAAAACATCACAAAAATGAAGTGCACAGAGTTTTGAAGTGTACGTCTTTGTATATAAGAAGAAATTAACCATCTAGAACATCTACATGAAGACCGAACTTTGTAATCAAAGCACCACATCGGAGAAAGTATCTGATGTTGCTTTTACCATCTATGATAAATCCTGCTCCACACAGTGAGATGTGTACTCTAGAATCTGTATCACTGTCCTGAATATCCTCAGCACGCAGAAACTCACTCTGGGAAGTAAATTTACTGAACTGATGTAGAATTAAACTGACTCAAGCAAGGCTGTCTTGTGTTTGTACCTTTGAATTTGAAGGACACTCTGCTGGAAGTAGTGTATTCATGTGTCTGTATTCTGCTCCATAGATTATAAATGAAAGTCTTCATGGAAGTCTATCATGGTTTTAGTTAACAATTAAAAACCCCCAAACAACCCTCAAATAACTAACCCCTCACCATTGTCTATTTGGTAAAACATTTAGCTGAAAAAAAAAACCAACCAAAAAACAACCCCAAAACCTGAGTGAGATTACAAGAGATGAGTCCTTCAGGGTTTATCTTTTGAAATGTGCTCTATATTAAATTTTGCTTGAAAAAGTTATAATATTGCCGTGTTTTAATAGCATAAAATGTTTTAATAGCTAGGGTACTGTGGAAAACTTGCACTAAAATAGGTTATCCTGTACATATTTTTATTTTTTATTTTACTTCTCTAGAGTGCTTTGAACTTTTTGAAACATTGACTATACTCCCTCAGTGTGGAAGCACATAACGAATTTCTACCTTCTGTTGAGATTTAATTTTTTGCTTAAAGAAATAATCAATACATTGTCTAAAAATAGGTTTCTCATTACATTATTATTTTTTTTCTTGAGGGTTTTTATTTAAGAACAGTCTGAATACCTTTCTAGATGTCAAATAAAATTTACAAATCCCTAACCAAGCTCCATAATAAGACTATTATTGAGAGGATTTATCCTTACTTTGAGGAGTATTGAACAACTTGTGGAGAACATCCTTTTTTTTGGTAGCAATTCAGGCATTGAATTCATATAATGTATTATTATGACAGCTGCCATCTTGTTCAGCAACAAAAAACCCCCACCCTGTATACCTTAAAGTTCATATTTGAAACAGGTAAACATCCTCTCTGCCCTGCACAGAGGAAATGATTTGCAAGCTACCTGGAGGATTACGCAACAGTTACAAGTGCAACTTCTTCCTTTGCCTTTTAAATCTGGAACCTCAGAAATATTTAAATCCCTCAGATGCTGAGACTCTCTTAGGAAGTTAATACAGTCCTAGCCATGAGAAAACTTTTAGAAGTTTGTCATGTGTTACAGTAACTCAATGTCACATGCAGCAAGGTTTTTGGAAAGTTTTAGTTTGATTTAATATTTAAGAGAAATTATTCTACATGATGAAATAACAAAATTAAGAAGAACATTATATAAAAAGGGAGTTAATTGGAGGAAAAAACCGAAACAAAAACCTACCAGCAGTATCCTAGTTGTTTGTAGTGAAACATCAAAGCAGAAACATTTTTGTAAAATAATGTATGTTTACACTGTAAAAATAACAAGATTTAAAAATGCTAGACTTCATTAGACCTTCACATTACCTGGAAATGAGGTTAGAATTTTATGATAATTAGCCATTTTTGTCATCCATCAACCACTGTTATTCATTAAGACCTCCTTGGACTTGCAATTGTACTAACGCGGGCAAAAGAAAACAAGAGCAAACACTGTGCAGCAGTAGCAGTGTGAGGGTGACAATGCTGCCATGGAATCATACCACATAATGAACAATGGACTTGACCTACTGTTTTCAGAACATCTTTTACATATAAACCCAGATTTTCCTATTACTAAAATTATTAGAAATATCACACTTCATAAAGCATTTTTAAGGATTTATCTCTGCTTTCAAAAACATAATAGTTTTGTATGAGGGTTGGTTTCTCGTAGCCTCGTTATGCTGTGTGCTGAAGGGATCTGCAACGATATGGAATCTCCAGGTCCTGGATTATCAGTCCATTAACCCAGGAGAAGTGTGTGCTCTATGCTCACCCTGACCATGTGGTCTCTGAGAGCCCCCCAGAAAGGACACACGGGGACCACCGGCGAAGGCAGGAACAAAGAGGAAGTTTAATCAGGGGTACAGGTTTATATGGACTGAGGGATACAAATTCACCAATAAGGGACAAGAGGGAAGTCTGGCTTTGTGCCAATAAGAGTGAGGGGATTTACATTCAATGGGAGGGGGTCACAGGAAATATGATGTCATGTCCTTCTCCCAGCCCCCTGGCCTGGCAGGGGGTTAGGGGAAGAAGAAGCAATGACTGTGCAGTTTTTGCATTTAGTACATTCAAACCACATTAAAAACATCAGTTGTTAAAGCATTCTCAGTGGCTGGTGGATTTTCTTCATCAGCCCATTTCTGACATGACATCCTCCAAGCCATGTATTGAGAATGCATTACCACAGTTTTGTACAAAAGAAGAATCTTGACTGCTTCAGACTTGATTTCTGCTTACAGTGTATTTCTTGGATACACTATTTCTGACAACTAACAAATTTTTATTCAGACTCTTTCACAGTCTTAATAGTTTTGCTACAGTTTTCTGTGTTTTAATCAGAAAAACTAAAAAAAAAAAAAAAAAAAATCCATGAACAAATTAAGATGCACAAACAAGAAAAAATCATGTCAATGAGTTATTTGCTGACTCTAAAATAATTTTCACACATGTTTAATTCACTACTATTTTCCGTAATTTCTTGTGGAAAAATTCACTAGATGGAATGGTGGTGCCTCTTATAACATAACATACATTCTTACTCATGCTATGTTGCCATGGAAGATAAGAGCATATACTGCCACATAAGTTATCATCACATATTATTCACTTGTTTTGGGGTCAAAGTTACAATTAATTTAAAAGTAACTTCCCAAGTTCATAAAGCAAAAAGTATTTTCTTTTAACAATGAGGGTGGTGAAACACTGGCAAATTTTGCCTGAAGTGGTGGCACAAGTGCCATCCTTGGAAATATTCAAGGTCATGTTTGACGAGGCTCTGAATAACACAATCTAGGGCAAGAAATCCCTGATCATTGCAAGGGGGTTGAAGTAGATGACCTACAAAGGTCACTTTCAACCCAAATTATTCTATGATCCTATGATAATATGATATGCAAAAGCCATATTAAATGATAAAGTAACTTATGTTGGGGGGTTTGTTTATTTTTTTGCCCAAAGCTTAGACATTTAATGTGCCTATCGAAACTGCTATCTATAAGTGTGTTTATTTCACCCTGTTTTCTTTAATAAACCAAAAAAGGCCTTTATCAGTTCATTTAGACTTAGAGACAAAATAAAATAAAAATAAAACAAAAAGGCAGTCTTCCCAAACAAAGGACAATCATAAAGAAAAGTATTAGCCAATCACCCTATAGTGTTTTTGCAAAATTAATTAGAAAGATTAAAATGCCATAAATTATTAGTTTACATGTGTTCATACCATGAAAAGTGTTCATATATGTCCTATGAAATCTGCCATTTTCAGTTGGTTGGTTGGTTTGGTTTTTTTGTTTTTAAAATTTGCCAGCATGAGAAAATATGCAATATAGATGTAACACAGAAGAGTGAAATTCATGAAAAATCGTACCTTGCACTGTGTTTTTCACTACTCTGATTCTTCAGTTCTGTTTTCAGAAACCAGCTTTTCTTATCTTGCCTTTCCACATTAACTGTATTTAGCCAACACAATGTTGATATGTACTTCGAGCTTCTCAGTTTAGATTCTGTTTATATTCAGTAAAGAGAAATAAATATGTTAAATTAATTTGACCTACTTTTAATTCTGTCTTATCATAACATAGACTGTGCTTCCGGGTTTTTTCTGTGTTATGGCAAAGAAAACTGGAGTGAAATGTTCAAATGTGCATATTTGTCTTTGCTCAGAGTAATCCAATGTTGGGTTATATGAAAAAGCTCTGTAGCTTACTTTTTCACATGTGGAATACCAATGAGAATGAGACTTCAGATACATCCCAGCACAGAAAGAAAAAAGAAAAAAAAAAAAGAAAGTAAAGAGCAAAGGGCTACATGCTAAGACAAAACAAAGAAGAAAGCTTAAGAGACTTGCTTGGAAATTTTGTATTTAAAAATATTGCGATCCTTCCAAATATCCCAAAGCTTTAAAAAAAATTTCAAAATGAACAGTACAGACATCACTGCATAGAACAACATGGTACAAACTCATACGAGAATCCTGGTCAAGAGGTGGTGGGTCAACCTGTCATAGAAGGTTAGGTTGGTCAAGTAGGACCTGCCTTTAACAAACCATGTTGGCCAGGCCTGATCTGGCTTGGCAGAGTATTACTTAACATTCCCCTCCTTTCCTTGCTAGTAAAGCCATTGCTTATGATAATCTAGGTTATATAAACTAGTGGTAAATAGGTATATTAAGGGATATGATTTTTTTTTCCTGTGTGATCTTGAGAAAAGCAGACAAAGGAGGAAAAGGTTCTCTAAATATAATTTGGAATGGGAGAACACAGAAAAAACAGAAAAGCATTGATTGCCATAATTTTCTGGAGAATCTACTATCCATAAGTATGTGGATACTTTCATCCATATAAAAATCTCCAGAATCTTACTATTTTATCACAGCATGTCTTGGGTTGAGCTGGCAAAATGCCAACTGTCCAGGACAGAGAGAAAGGGTTCCTTCCCCCCCCAACCAGCCAAGGGAAAGAGAAGAGGGACAGGGAAAAAAAAACCCTCAAAGCCAGGTTTATGCTGAAACTAACTACATGTATTTATACAGAAAAGAGAGAATTAAGAGAAACTACTATATAACACACACTTACACCACAAGTTATGTATAACAAGAAATAACTTCCCACTCCCCAGTAAACACAAATTCTACCATTTTAACTACAAATCATTCTAGAGAAGTCAATTCTTCAGAGACAGACTTAAGCAGAGAGAAAAGCTAAGAACAAACATTTTACTTCCCTAAGATAACATGATGGTGAGCTGGTGCTCTGGGCTTGGGCCTCCCCATCCCCCTGGGACGGCAGAGTGTCTTGCTGGGATCACAGCTGTGAAGCAACTGACTAAGCCACTCCCACACACTGGATTTTACACCCTTTGAGATGATGCAGTATGGTATGGAATACAATATTATTGGCTAGAAGAGGTCAGCTGTTAGCTAGCTCAGCCCAGCTCAAATCAGCTGACAATCCCAGGCCTAATCTGAATTTTAAAGCTTAACTTCTTGGCCTACTTGGCTAAACCCATAACACAGCAGTATTTTGTTTTCTCGGTACTCACCTGAGCCTAAATCCAGTGTGAAACTTTGCTTATTCATAAGAAAATATTTTTTTACTGTGGTACTTTGTGGCAAGCAAAAACAATTCGTCTATACCTTTTCCATGGTTTTGCACAGTTACACTGAACTTTCAGATGTCAACCCTTATCAAAATAATAATTAAAAAACCCTTATTTTATATATATATATATTACTGAAATATTTGCAGTTTAAACTAAGTTGTATTATGTAAATGTAGGTATGTTTATTTGCTATTTTATTACACAGATTGCACTTATTTGGTTCACTAAAGAAAATAACCCTAAATAATTTCAGATTCAATAAACTGAGTTTTTAATTTTAGGGTTTTAGTCAGAATTTTCTGATTGGTAAATAAGGAATTAAAATAGGTTTGACTGAATTTCTGATCCTATAAACAGAATATAGACTGATACAATACATTTGTATTTGAATATTCCTTTTGTATACCAGATGTTGTAGCCTAAGTACTGTGAAGGCAATTACGATACCTTTTTCTAACACGATCTGCAATCAAATAATTCTTCAATGTCATAATGAATATATTCCTTATGAAAAATAAAACAAAACAAACAAATAAAAAAACACACCAAAACCAACAACAAAAAACAACCCCCAAAAACCATGAAGACCAAACTATTTTCTGTTAATAGCCAATTATTATTCTAACACGTTACAGTAATGGTTCAGGTTCATAGGATAAACTGTTTCCATACCCTCTAGAATTCCTTTAATTCACATATACAAGAGCAATTAGTATTCTGGAGTGTATCTTTTTAGGGACAATCATATTTTTTTACATAGAAAAAATTCTGAAGTGTCTTATCCTCATTTGAACCAAATTCGAGGGTTTTCATAACACTGGTAGTGGAAATAAGAACATAGACCTGATAACAGTTTGTATCTGAATCTTCCAGAGCTTCTATATTTTGAAACAGACATTTTAGGAATGAAATGGAAAGAAGTGGAGTAGCTTGGTTTGGATACTTCTTAAAGAGACAAGCAGGAAATCCTGAACCTAAATCAGACTTTGCTTTTCTTTTCTCATTTCCCCTCTTCCTAAGATATAAGTAATTTGCAGAATCACAGTTACATGATTAACCAAGATGAGAAAATTTCTTTGATTGTGTTTTTTTTTTCCTTTTCATTATTTTTAAATTTTAATAGAATTTGTAGGAGAAAATGCAATGTAAAATCTTTTTTAAAGAATCATCACAATTTTTTTCCACAGTTTTTTGCTGTTGTGTTTATATTTTCCAAAGATTAATATTTACAGATGAACAAACTTCTGAAAAAAAAATCAGAATTATTCATAAGTTGTGCTGGTGAATCATCCAGCACTGCTTTGTCTTGGATTAATTACAGTGCTTTCTAGGTGTTAACCTGGCATTGTCATGACTTAAAGGGTTGCCTGGCCTGTGGGTTGTATAGAGGTCAAGAGAATGGGCCAGTTAGATTCCATAATACACAATGACCTGGAGGCTTTATAATATAAATTTCTGTGCTGGTTGCCACAAAAATCACTAGCAATTACATCTATAATCAATAAAGTGCATGTATATATCAAGCTATTACAAATTATCAGCAGTCAATGGTAGCTGTGATCTATAGTATAGCAGCAAGCGGTTATACCCGACAATCTATAATAACAACACCCAATAACAGCAGCTATAAAGTATACCTAATATCACAGGTTGCAAATTTATTACTAGTCAGCCAAACTTATTGATAATATAACAGCAGATATATTTCTGAAACTGTACCAGAAGGGAGGACAACCATCACAGCAGTGGGAAGACAAGTGAAACTGATTCCAGAAGTGGGCATAGAGAGGGACCAATAAAATAACATAATCTTGCTTCAAACATGATATATGCCATGGAGTTTGGAGTCAGTCAGGCATTCCCAGAGTTGAGGCAGGCCTGTTTAGGGAAATGAAAAGCACACTCAGCATGGGAGTTCCTTAGGGAGGGAAGCTCCGTTTTTGGAAAACAAAAACAAAAGAAACCAAAAACAACAACAACAACAACAAACATTTTTAAATCAGAGACTTAAGAAGGTGTAGGATGGCATCAGTTTGAGCAGCCAAGAGATGATGTTGGATTTCTGGATTAATCTTTGACTATTTATTAAGTTGTAGTCAGTTTTCCTAGAGCACATTAAAATGGAGACATGAGTAATTTCAGGATGAACTGCATGTGCCTTGTGAGCAAATGCCAAATCTCATACTAGAAAGCATATGTTAGACAGGAAAATGAGAAACAGTATTGAAATAGCATCTGTTTAATTAAAAATGATACTATGTTAACTGACACATTCCAAAATCCAATTAAAGCATCAGTGTTCTACAAACTATTGTAAATTAATCTGAATTGACAAAATGGGGAAGTTTCAGATATTACTATAGGGCCCTATTACTCAACATCTCACAATCTTAAATTCTGAAAATATAGTAGAAAGAAGTGGAACTGTATTCCAGAACAGGCCTAAGAACTTGTTGCTGTCAATAAAAGAACACCCTTATAACAAAATTTCTTGCCGAAAAAAATATGCTGAGAATTTTCACATTAGCCACCTTAGAAGCCTGAGATAATAGCTTGACTATGGAGCATTACATAAATAAGTGAATGTAATGCCTTTCTGTAGACCAAAAGTTACAGCTTAGAAAAGATGTTAATGTGTACAGATATGTGTGGGCTCTCACAGATCATAGAAACAGGTCCTTAGTGTGAAAACACATGGCAAGTGGGAAGTTAGGATTCTTGAAAAAATCAAGGTGTCTGCAGTATCCACTTTGGTGGATCACTATAAGAAATCATAAAACATATGGTCTTGCCAAATTACAACAAGTCTGAAAAAAAAAAGTGTTTTAAAAGCTAGTATTGATTTTAGTTATTGCTTCCTAGTGCTTCTTGATATAAAAGAGTAAAAAAAAATGGTTTTCAAAAACTGTGAATGGTGGAAAACAGGTTAGCTGACTGAAAAAGTGCAAAGCAGATGACAGAAAAAAACCATGAACAGTGACATGAAAAAATATAAGAGGTGGCCTTGTAGAGCTAGGGAAGTTTCTGTAAAAAGTCTCTGCTTGTTGCCTTAAAAAAATCCTGATTCCTTTTTGAGACTGTAAAGTTGTCTCAGCTGCAGGACCAGTAGGGATATAGTGGGTATTTTGCTAAACAGTGTTTCTTATTCTTTTTATCTCTAGTATGTTGTCATGTTTTGGCACTACTGATTATCACTTCAAAAACTGTGTTCTGTCTTCATCTAGTATAACACCTCTGAGGCTCTCAGTGTGGGAGAAAGGGGTCTCAGAAATCCAGCTGAGGACTGAAAATCATTAATCCAGTGCTTTATTCCTAGATTTGCCCCTCATTCCCTCTCAACCTTCACTGTGTCGTTCCCTTCCCTTTGTTTCTCCTTATTCTTTCACACTATAGAATCGTACACATATGTGTCTTTAAGCTTAGCTAAGTGTTGCCAGTTCATTAGATAACAACCACTCTAATGTGCTTACATAATTATTATGTGTGCATACATAATATATATGCAAATATTAACAATTATTTTACAAAGAAGATTTTTCAGTTCTCGCTCACATTTCAAATGATGTTGCTTCTGAAAGACATCAACTCTAGAAAAAATAGCACAATGACCAAACATTCCATCCTGCCAAGAAATCTTGGCTAGCTCTTTGATATTTTTGTGCAATGTCCATCAGCTCAGAGGAAAAACATTGATAGCTTTAAAGATGTAGGTGGATTCAGGGGTACAAAACTTTTAAAATGAGCAGTGTGTTCTGAGCAGCTGAACTCTGAAATTAGCACTGTCTTGGCAACCTATCAGGCAAAATTTAGCTTTTGTTTATACTGATTTGACATCATAAACATTTAATATGAGTTAACAACTAACAAATCAATCATAAAATTCCTATTATCAAACATATTGGTAGGCATTTAGCATATGGTGCTAAGTTTGAAGATTAGAAAATTTTCAGTAATACTACTGCAACACCAAGCTGAGCCAAACTAGCACTTAAATACTCATATTAATTATAAGAAATACTCAATAATTTTCTTATTTTCAGTAGAAGCATTTTTTTTTCTTTTTTACTCATCTTCTGATTTTAGGTTGTGTCATGTGAAAAGGGGTGGTTTCCTCAAACCTCAGTGTACTGAGACCCTTGTGTGTTTGTTTGTTTATCAGCACCCCAGGAAAGCAGAGACCCTTCTGTCCAACCAGTCTGGCAGTGTCCCATTTTGGGAACCCTTCAGTCAACAGTCCCACTGGGTTGGAGTGCAGTTCAACTGACTTGTTCAGGGACACATGCCAACAGCACAAAGGAGATCCCTCAATTGGGTCTACCCACTTTATGACCTCTCAGTGGGTCTTCCACTGTATTCAAGTATGTTATCCACTGCCAGCAACTGCCAGCACCTGTGAAGGACTTACACTAAAAGCTTATGGAATAAAACTACTTATTAATAGAAAAAAATGTGACACATTAAGATTTTAGGATTGCTGTTGATAGCATCTGACTGCAAAAAAGAAATTCAAAGCAAAAAAAGACAATCCCAATAAAGGGATTCAGTGTGCATAGAGTACGGTTCTTACCCAATAGACAATTCTACAAGGGAGAAGACAGGGTCAGCCAGCCACCGAACCCAGTAGTTATGGTGGGGTTTTCCCTAACTTTTCATCATTCTTAACTTCTATACTGTTTCTTTATGTTTAGCAGGAGCTTGAGTGACTCTAGCCATACATACATTTGTTAATCATAGATGTAAAATTCTGTTGTTTTATTCTTAAAGATATAGTCAATAAAATATATGCCCATTGAGGGGTCATTGTATCTTGGAGGCAGATAACTTTGGGGTGGAGGTGTGCAGCCTGTGTCAGATGCCTTGAGAATTTCTCCCACTTTCAAGATCTGAATGTCTGAGATTCTCATCTTTTCTTGAATGGACAAATACATGACTATTTGTTGCTAGTAGAATGCCAGTTTGCTGTGTGGGAAATTGATTATTCAACTATAGTGTGGAAACTTGGAATGTTATCAGATCCATCCCTTTGCTATACTTCTTATCTTGCTAGTGTACTGTGAAATTTACTGGGGGAAGAATTTTCCTTTCATAAATCTGCTAAAATTATTAGGGGGAACTTTGATGTTGCTGGTGAGCATCAGTGTCTTCGGAATACCATACCTCTGGGGGCTTTGGTTAGAAAAAAACACCTTAATTCTCCACATAACCTTCTATAAGCACATAAGGAATGTATCTATTTAGCTCTGGATTATGTTAGCCTCCCAATTTTCATGTTATTTTTTGGTCACTAGAAAATCTCTGAGTCTCAATTCTTTGAACTGAAGTGGAACATATAATCAGAAAATTTTCTTCCTGCAATAAAGTGAGGTTTTCAGCATTCTGACCATGGGAATTTTTAAACTGAAGCTTTCAATACTGAAGTAGATCAACATCATTGATATTATATCCGGTAAGTTTTAAGGTGATCAAAGTCACTGCTAATTACTAAGAAAAACTTTAAGGAATACATGCAGTATGAAAGTAGCATGACATTTCTAAGTCTCTTTTATCTCCCCTATGACTGGAAGAGTCCTACATTGAGAGCAAAGGAAGACATTTTGAAAAGATCATAATACGGTGAGCAATGAACGCTGAAAAATATGTTTCTGTTGGAAGTGGCTTGGAATACTGGTTACATTTTTATGACATTCCTGGTAACTTAAGAATGCACAAATGACTGGTCTGCACCTATGTTGACTGACAACTTCTTTTGAAGAGGAACTAGTTGTACAAACCAGGTAAAGGAAATTAAAATGGGACACACAATATTCTCCTAACTTCCTATAATAATATTGACTTCTTCTTTCTTCCTTCTTCTTCTTCCTTCTTCTTCTTCTTCCTTCTTCTTCTTCTTCTTTCTTCTTCTTCTTCTTCTTCTTCTTCTTCTTCTTCTTCTTCTTCTTCTTCTTCTTCTTCTTCTTCTTCTTCTTCTTCTTTCTTCTTCTTTCTTCTTCTTCTTTCTTCTTCTT
>JAJPCS010000256.1:3648720-3795623 GCA_021164005.1 Willisornis vidua nigrigula | reverse complement strand
TTTTTTTTTCTTGGACTGTGTGGTATGAAAGAGAAAACCAAAGAAAAAAAAAATGGAGGGAGGAAGAGATTGAGACTATAGAATTGGAAAATTCTGAAATAGAAGATGGAAAAAGGTGATTAGATGAAGTAAAAATTCATAGTAGAGAAGAAAATAATAATACCAATAATGCTGTCTACAATTTCCTCACAGAGGGAAGAGGAGGGGCAGGCACTGATCTCTTCTCTGTGTTGATCAGTGACAGGACCTGAGGAAAGGGCCTGAAGTTGTGTCACGGGAGGTTTAGGTTGGATTTTAGAAAAAAGTTCTTCCCTCAGAGGGTGGTTGGGCATCGAACAGGCTCCCCAGGGAAGTGGCAACAACAACCTGACAGAGTTCAAGAAGCATTTGGACAATATTCTCAGGCACATGGTGTGGCTCTCGGGGATGGTGCTGTTCAGGACTAAGGGTTGGACTTGATGACCTTTGTGGGTCCCTTCCAACTTGTCGTATTCTGTGATTCTGTGATTCTGTATCCATTAAATAGGAAAACCGATATAAACAAGAATGAATGACTTACAGTGGAAATCACCTAATATGTTTGTTCTAGGAAAATATTTGCAAAGTTGAATAGTAAAGAAAGTTATTCTTATCTATAATTATTATTACATAATTATTATTATGTAACATAAGCAAAATAAAAATTAACAATAGCAGTGATAGCAACAATAATAATAAAATTAAAAGCCTTCTCAAAATACACAATAGAAAAACCAAAACAAACAAAACCAAAACAAACACAAACAAACAAATCCGCAAAACTAAGCACCCAAACCTAAAAGGTGAAAGTCTTTGCATTTAATCAAGCTAGAAGTGAAAATAATATGAGAGTTAGGGAAAAGGGCTACTGATTACAACAGCTCTATTCTACTCGTAAATATTTTGAGAACTACAGTCTTTAACGTTTGAAGGGTATCTCTTTGTTTAGGACCTTTCTGAAAATATATATGTGTTAAATATTTCTTGATCAGTACTCAGTTAAAAAATATTTTTAATTCATAATCTATCATATGTCCATCTGTCCTCACTGACTTTCACATGTGAAGTCACAGGGTGGTAGAGCAATGCACAGAAGACCTGCATACAAAGGCAGATATTAGTATCCAGATAGCCACTCCAAACCAGTGGTGCTGTCACCCTATAGATACATTAGTTTGTGATGGACAATGCGTCTGTGAATGTCCAAAAGTTCTAGAAAACTTTAAATAATTCTATAAAATTTTAATTATTTTATTTAAAAGCTATTGGTTTGTGAAACCAAAGAAATGGGGCACCTCAGCTACTGGTTTAAGAGCTTTTTTTATAACTGTGCTTTCTACATTTATTTACTTACTAAGGTTTTGAATACACTTTCAATATTATCCTAAGCAAATTAAAATACTTGAAAGAATAAACCCTTTTAAAAAATATCTATTATTATTTTCTTGCCTAAAAAACTGTTGGGGGAAAAAAAGGGTTCATAATGGAAGAAAGTGAAGTAGACGGGGCTTAGATACCAGAAAAAGAAAAGCAGAAATTGAAAAATGAACCCACCAAAACCTGAAGAGTTTGGGCAAATTAGCTCCTGCAAGAAAACTAGCACAAGAACACCATTAGCATAAAGATTAAACTGAACAGAATGGAATAAGTCTCTGAATTTAACTTTTGTCTATACTAAAGTGTTTCAATGAGTTAATTGTGCTGTATAATAGTATGAATAATAAATAGTCTACATGATCATGGCAATCATGATACCCCCAAGATATCATGGTGGCAAAAGGGGAAATCCCTTTAACTGGATTTTTCTTTTTTGGGAAAAGAATTGAGCAAGGATTTCTGGATTCTCCCAATAGGTACTCTGCCATTTTCCCAAAAGGAACTTTCAATACATATATAATAATAAAGATTTTGCTGTTGGGTTTTTGGTAGGGTTTTTTTTTTTCATATATAATGCATAATAGCAAAACAAAATAGTTTGAAGCAATTTGGAAGTTTGCAAAACACATGATAGAAAGGTTTTTAGGAAGACTTTTTTTTTTTCTATTCTCAACATCTTGTGTTCATTAGTCCAGCTGATGGTGTGAGATTAAGTCTTTGAGCATGAAAGATTTTCTTAACTTTCTGTGAAAGCTGAGAATGTTTTATATACTTTTTAGAAGTGTAAGTTTAGGATAAAACAAACTTTTTGTTTTGTTTTGTTTTTTGTTTAAAATTGATTTTATGTTTAGTAATTCAATGTTTTGTAGTATTTTTCTATAGTGTTGATGTATAAGCTCTGTAGACTTCCAGAAGAGGTTGCAAAGACAAAAGTTTCAAAAATTAAGATATAAATTAAGATATACCAAGTCTTCTCTTTATGAATTTTCTGGTGAAATTCTGACTAGAGGCGAGGACTTGAAACTTAAGTCATAACTAGTATTTAAGTCAACAGCTTTACAATTACCCTCTTACATAAATTTTGTTACTTATAGAACCAATTGTATAAGATTAATTTTTATTTGTCTTGAAATATTTTTTAAATTATTTTTTCTATTTGTTTTCAAGATGCAGTGTCCTATTATTTTTAATGTTGTTTTGGTTTCTTTGACTTGACAACACTAGTAAATTTTGTAATTTGTAGATGAATTTGTTTCTTTGCTTCATTTTCAATTCTTTTTACTTTTCCAAAATTCAAATGTATATGTTGAAATTATAAATTGGTGGAAGAGTTTTTCAGGGTTTTTTTTCCTTCTTTAAGTTCAATTACAGATAGACCTTTTATTTTAAGTCATGCTTTAGTTACAGTAATTTTAATAATTGGTACATGCATAAGGTACTGTTCTGTTCAGAGCAAATGATTGGACACATCACAGGGACATGAACCAGATGAAGAATCAAGTAAAAAAAAATCAGAATTATTTTTATGCTTTTAAAAATTTTCTAAAAAAGATATTACTTTTAATAACTCTGTTTGTTCTCACACTATTACTTGTTTCTGTGCCTCTCTTTCTAATATATGTATATTTCAAAGGAAGTGTACAAAGATATAAAGTTATGACTTTGAAAGGAAATGGTGTTCCAAGACAAAGGCAATAATTCTGTCATATTTATTCCACTTAGTGAAGATTAGCAGTGCTTCTTTCAGTGCATTTGCACTTTTTTTTCTCTGTGTTTTTAGAAATAATACAATTATCTTAACTAGTTTTACCAGGAAAATCAAACAATGGCTAGTGATCTCAAACAATTTTTTTTTCCCCTATTTTGATGTCAATAGTGTTCTAAAAAAAGGCTGAAATCCTACAGGTTCTACATACAAAGATATGTCATTTCTGGATGAGAAATATAAACTCCACATTTTTAGGAATTTGTTATTAGAACTACATAATTCTGCCTATGAAACTCTTTCAAGGAAATATCTAGATGACTGTGTCTTCAAAATCAATGCACAAGTACATATTAGCATTTCTGTCTGTTACCAATGGGAAAAAAAAAGAAAAACAAAACAAAACACCAAACCACTCCCCCCCCCAAAAAACCCCCAAAATAACCAAAAAAGCCCCCCAAAACCCAAACCCAAAACCAAAACAAAAAAGAGATGCATTTGGACAGACCTGCTGTACTTTACTTATATAGTTTTATCTTCAGTTATTCAGTTATAGAAAACAGCTATTCAGTTACCCATATGTTTCATAAGACTTGCTTCTGGAAATACCTGTGACTTTTAACAGCATTCCTGCAATAAATATATGTTTAAGTATTTTACTGTAAAATACTAACATGCATGCAAGATCATGGTTACCAGGAAATGAATTGGTTACTAATGATGTGAAATTAAGTTTGATCTGTTCGTTATAAGATGGTAGGTTACAGCTTTTCTAATGTCCATGTTAAAAAATAGATTTTTAAAACATTTCACCTGTTCCAAATGTGAAACATGTAAGAATAAGTATATGATTACACCAATCATTTAACAAGCTCTAAGGTATGGCTGTAATTTGCTACTCAGAATTTAACAAATTGCCTTCTCAAGTCAAACATCTGCTACTGTAAGTGACAGTGATTACCAAAAATGGATATTAGGAATCTTGGCCCATAAAAACATCAAAGAAGCTTGACATACTGTGATGGAGAAAGTGTGAAGTCTTGTAACACTTTTATCACCTGAAAAACATATGTTTCTGAGTTTTAATAATCTTGATCTGATTATCTTATTCTCAAATTTTGTTCTCCGTGGATTTTTCCGGAGTTTGTTGGAATTTAATTATGATCCTGTCTGCCTGTCATTAATACATATTTTTAATTATTATAATTTTATACAAAGTTATTTAACCTTTTCTGCTGCTAAAGTTAAACGGAATGGGTTTTCTTCTCTTCGTTGTGTTTTCTTTTTTTTCCCCTGTCTTTATTCTGCTATTCCTATCCTACAACTGCTTTAGTTGCTACATGTTGCAAAGAAAAGGGCTTGGCATTGAATAAGAGACAATCTCTGCATTAAAAATAAATTTTTTTTTTTTCTTCTACAAAAGTCTGCTCAAATCTTATGGGATTGCAGCTTTTGAGATGCTTTATTTATTTTTCATCCCTGGTACAAGAAGATACGTTTCGTATTGATTTTACTACGAAGGATCTCAGGACTGGTCAAGGCTCACTTTGGACAAGGGGTGTTTTACCTTGCTGCAACAACAGCCTACCACTGAAATAACTGTTTCCCACCCTGCTTTACCTTCATTTCATGGACTGCCACATAGTCTAAAGGCCTGACCAATCAAAATGATCATAGTGTAGCAAGTGATGGATTTGATGATTGCTGAAGTTGGGGGCTGCTTCTGAAGAGCTTTTGAACTTTACCTGGATACCAATGGCTGGGAAGAAGGATGGAGGGAGAAAATATGTCAAGTAGTCCCAGTTAATGAACAAGGATGAAATAATACTAATCTCCGATATCAAGCTTTTTGTGTAGACTTTGGACACTAATAACACACAAAATCCATCACCTTTCTGCTCAAGGATGGTGTCAGAATCAGCCTTATGAATGAGAGGACACTGGAAGGGGACAATGATTGAAGTAAAGTTGTAGATACCGGTACATTTTCTTCTATATGAATTTTAAGCATATTACAGTGACTTTTCTGTATTAATTAGGAGTAAAGTGTTGGTAACTGAAGCACTTATCGATTATAATAAATTACAATAAATTATAGGTTGCTTAGGTTGCTACTATTTAATTTAAGATAGTAACAAATTCTTGATTTCATACAAGTGGTATTCTCTGTTTTGCCCATAGCAGTATTTTGAATATAAAGTGGATATGCGAGCAAAGCATATCAACCCTACAGGCAAACTTTCTCTGAAGTTACTTTGTGCACCATTTTATACCTTCCATGAAAGATGAAAGTGCTTATGAATCCTGTTTCTGGGTGACTAGTCACATTACTGTCCTGAGTGGCAAGGTGAATTTTCCTTAAATTTTGGTTTCTCACTGTTATGAAACAGGGAAAGACAAGTATCAGAAATGAAGACAGTAGAACTATCTATGGAAATATTTTCATCATAGTCATATTTTCATAAACACCATAATTCCCTAAGGGGCAATCAAGTTAAATAATGAAAATGTGTATTTGCTTAATTTTTATTATCATTTTGTTAATACCAGATAGGAATACAAGAAGTCATAGGCTACCTTAAATTTGATGTCTGAACATTTGGTTAGTTATGGATTGGTCAATATTCTTTAGTAATGATAGACAGAAGTACCTAAATGCTGATGTTAACTCAGAATCTCATCTAGTTTGTCAAATTCGTGTTCAAAAAAGAAGTTCAATGCCTCCAATCTGTTTCAGAAAATACTGTGTGAGTTCAAATGCTCATCTGTGATGTGTTGAAGATACGATCAGCACTGTCTTCTGCATAAGAGGATTGAGAAACAGAACTATATTTTGGAAGTGTAAACACTATCAATGTGCAGGCAAACTGGAGAAATACTCAGCTTTACACAGACCTGGCACTATAAGAGATAGAAGACAAACCAAAATGGGAGAAAACTAGAAGAATATTCTAAAATTAATTAAGTGTCCAAGACTACAATGCTCCTGGCATGCAGCTTCATTCAGATGAATTCTTTATTCCTCTCCTCCATTTTACTTCCATTGTCTCACAGCCTAACTGTTATGGCTCTCTCCTGCAAAGTACACTCTGGATTTCCTCACAATGAAACAGAACTTGTGTTCAAGTTGCCTGTTTACTTGATAGGTGCCATCAGCACTTCATTACAGTGCAAGGAGGATACAGCCCTATGTTTCCTGGTCTAGGCATGTTCTTAACATAGTAAATTTTACTAATTTAGGCTCTTGAACTTAAGAAAAGACTAAAATTTAGGATCATGAATGAGTGAAAACATCTACCATGAGTTTCACCTCAGCACAATGTTGGATCAGGTGTGTAACAATAGATACATAACTCCACCATAAGCATCTCAGCCTATGTCTGCTTGACTTCTATTTATTAATAATAAAAGTCCAGACTATCCTCTTTGAATCAGTTAATAAGTCAGAAGACTCACAACTTTGGAACTTTGGTAGCTCTTGACACTGCATGAAATTTCTGGTGACCAGAGAACTCCGGGAGTAAATTCAGCAACTGAGCATTCCCCAGGGCCACAGTGAATAATTTTGCAATTCTTTTATTTTGTTCTAAATTATTTTTTGAGATGTGTTACTACTATACCCATGATTTATATCTACTTCATCTACACCTGCTAAGATTAGAGCATTTGTAGAAGACTTGTATCAACTCAGAAATTTTACTGCTTATAGATTTCTTTTCCAGCTTTGATTAGTTCTGCCTGGATATTCATGTTAGTTTTCATAATGTGAAGTAATACATTCAGTCTCCAACCAAGTGCAGATAAACATTTGACTCCTGAACAGTCTAGGAAGTGATTGGAAGAAACTCTTCTGGTTGCGATTGCTATGGTTGTATTTCTTCAAAGAGTTGAAGACTTAGTCAACTTTAGAACTGTTGACAGCATCATGACTAGAGCTAAAATAAAAATTAAAATGGTTACTTACTAAAAATGTTGTTGTTGAAAATAATCTTTACTCAATAAATGTGGAGTCATCACACTGGAATCATCACACTTGTCATTTTGTGACTTTCATAAGGAAATCATCAGTGCTAAAAAGAACAGAAATTTCATTTTTATTAATTTAATTTTTGTTGTCCTTAATTCCTGTTAGAATAGTCATCTGTCTTATTCTTTAAAGCAAAAAGACAACAAAAAAAGGCAAGCTTGGAATGGAGATCACAAAGAAATAAATGACTCTCAGTAAAGTGATTTCAGGGGTTTTATGTTTATTTTAAAAGGTTGGTAATTTATGAAGCATGATATGAACAACAATATTAAGGAGATGTTTTTTGGTTTAGCACCTGTCATCACAAACAGCAAAAGAGTGAGATTTCTTTAGACAAATCTCACATTATCTCAAGCCTTCTATTTCTGCAAGCCAGTTGGAGTTTTTGGATTTCTAGGGGGGAAAAAAAAAAAAAAGAGAGAGAGAAAGCATCACAAGTGATATACAACAGCATTATTTTTTAAAAAATATGTGGTATGCAGCAGTTTTGTTCACATGCTGTGCAGCCATTACAGACAGTTGTTAGCAGCGCATGTTAGAGATGTATCTGTAACACTTTTTTGAGATAGTGGCTCCTTTGAGTATAAGTTATGATTGTTAAATGACTTTTTTGTGCTTGGAATGTGAAGGTCTCAGAGCAAATTTGTAGGTGTTATTCTTGTAGTGGTTAGGTGGCAAATTACCAGAATTGAAAACTGGAGCTTTCCTTTAGGAAAATAAATCACTGTGTTAACAAATTGCAGATACCTTCTAGAGAAAATTAGTTATTTTATCAAAGAGAAATTACATTAATTTCAGGAGACTGATGTTCTTTCTGTGGTGCTCACATGATAATATTTTGTTTAGGCTCTGTAATACTAGTCACAAAAAGATATAACAAAGAAAATTAGTATTTTTAGCTGTATTAATAGAAAATAATTTAACTATGAGCAATAAAATTTAAGGGCTTTTGTTGTTTTTTAATGACTTTTGATAAGAACAGTTTAATAATTGAAAATAATAATAGTGGAAATAAATAATAGTGAAGATAAAGAGGAAACAAGTGATACCCAATGTTCACCACTCGCTGACTGATGCCAGACAACCTTTTCCAAACCCAGATCGAATGCTCTTAAGGGTAACTCCCCCAGTTTATATACTGGGCATGACATTCTGTGGTGTGGAATGTCCTTTGGTCAGTTCAGGTCACCTGTCACATTTATGCTCCCTCCCACTGGAAGGGCATGAGACAAGCGGAAAAAAATCCTTGACTTAGTATAAACTCAACTTAGCAAAACCCAAAACATTAGTATGTCATCAACACCATTCTCATTCCTAATCAAAACCACAGCAATGTAACCACTACAGAGATGAAATTAACTGTAGCTAAAACCAGGACAAATAGCTTAGTGTGAATTTGGCAGGTATAACACCAGACTTTCTAAAGACCTGAGTATTCAGGGGGAAAATACACCAAACAAATAAAAGAAACCAAACAAAAAACCTGACCCCAAACAACCAAACAATCCTTCCCTAAATAAAACCCAAAACACTAGGAGCTGATATCCAAACTCCACAATGTCTAAAATAGCATTGCACACCTACAGTTAGCAGCAGAATCCTCCATGTTGGTCTCTATCATCAAAAATATTTTTACTGCATGTTTAAAAAATATTGGGCTCCTCTCACTGGACACAATAATCTTTCTGGGTCCTTTCCAACTCAGGAAATTCTATGATTCATCGGATTTCAAACAGTGGAAAAATAGGCAACCTCTTAAATGCAATACAGTTGTCAACAGAAATAGGTATGGTAGAGGACAATCGACCACATACAACAATAAATGAAAGGCACAATGAATCACTCACTGGACTAATTTAGAGCTATCCTGAAAACCTTTAATAATATAATGTAAAAATAGACGAATCTCTCCTTCTAACACAGTGAGAATGTCATCTCACCATGTCTCACTTGTTTCAAAACCAGCCGAAAACTTCAGAATCTACAAAAAAGCCCTGTACATTTAGAAGGCTTTACAGCCTCAGCTAATAATAAAGTCACTACTGTTTTCTGAGGACAAGGTCTTTATCTAATAGATTTAGAAAATGTTTCTAATGTAAATAATGACTATTTCCTGGTACATTGTAAATATTTATCAAAAATAGACAAATAAGGAAATAAATTATTAGGAGATCAAATTCCACCTGCAAATGTTTCAGATACCTTGGGTCAGAAGGAAGAAATAATCTAAATTGTCAAAACATTTCATTCTGATAGTTTAAGAAAGAAACATTACCCTTTCTAAATTAAATAATCCCAAAAGCATTTTAAAACCTTGTAGGTTTTTTTTTTTAAGACAATTTTTCCAACTGCTACAATGAACAAAAGATTTAATTTCCTGTACATTCTAGTTTCATCTAAACCCACAGTTTTTTCCTCTTTCACTGTAAAAAAATTACTTTTCTCAGGTTACCAGGTCTTGAATTTTTAAGAAATATGGTTTGGTTTAGTGTGGTCCAATCTCTGATAGTAACAATTGGATCACAAAAAGAAAGGGATATAAATAGCATAAAATCTGAAGATATTTAATGATTTAAGGTCTCAAAACCAAAACTGACACAGATATTCTGTTTTTTCTTTCCTGTTTCAGTTGCACTGTTCTCCAATTATTTTACTTAAAGTCTAGTGTACCCGTCAATGTAAAGCAAGATTCCAGTAGATTTCTATGCTGTCAGAATAGAAAAAAAAAGATTTTCAGAACATTTTTAATTGTTCATCACTTAGGAAATTGTGGTAAAGTACAGTTTATACCTACATAAGAATGTCTTCTTAGGAGATATGTGTTCTGTAGTTTTATCCTTGGGGGGCACCGGGCATTGGTGTGAATTTATCTATGGTCATTTGGCTTATTCCTGAGAAAATCCATAGGATCTGCTAATAACACTCATAAAGTGTGGTATCCAGCATGCCTAAGAAAGGCTCCAATTATGCCAATAAGTTAAATACCTTTGAAATCTAGAGTAATATTTAATTTTTTTTCTAGCTGCCTTAAAATCTGAGCTGAACATTTTAAGTCTATAAATATTACTCTGGCATTTAAGTATAGAATTCTTGTATTTCATGTTGTGTATATCTCTGTGAAAGGCTCCTGTAAGGTCTTGAAAAGGAACATAGACTGTTCAGTCTGTATTTGTGCTCTTATTCATACAGTGGTCATGGGGGAATCAGTCTTTGGAGCCTCTCTTACATAAATAAAGTTACCAAGACTTCTATTCACACTGGTCAACCTTCACAGTAATTCTTGCTTCAAACATTGTGTCCTTATGGAGTGTTGATATTTTATGTAGTAGTCCCTAGAGTTTTCTTTGCCTTTAAAACTTTTTTTTTCCTTGGTATCATATCTTTATGTCAAAATTTAAAACTTGTTTGATCACATAATATTATGGACAGAATACCTGAGTAAATCTGCATTGCTATATAAAAGGAGAAGTGAGTTTGATTACAAGGTCCCAGATCATCCTTTATTGTTAGTATCTTGCTCAACTCTATTTACAGTCACTCTACACAGCTCCCTTCAATAGAGTCTGGTTGTCAAAAGCCCATATAAAGACAGGAATATAACAGTTTTGTCTCTATACATTCTACACAACCCTTCATTGCTGTCCCAGTAGCCCTTGCAGTCTCAAAAGCTGCCAGAAGCCCTTAGGCAGTGCAACAGAGAATAAAGCACCAAAAAGTATATTCATACTTTAAAAAAACATCACTTCAGTATACCCCTCATATTATTTCTGAACCTTTGCATTTGAATAAAACTATTCCTATCTGAGGCATCTCACATGGAACCCTGGGGAAAATGAGGGTCAGTATTATGGCTTTGGACATACCCTCAGATGATAGGGATGCAAACTGTTCTGTGCCGTTTGGGCAGAAGCAGTAGGGAGACATTTGACAACAAATGGTATCTCTTACTCAGTTCCTATTAAACTGGTGTATAAAGCATCTGAGAATGACCTTAGGAAACTTTCCAGGATGTCTACCAAATTCAAAATGTGCTTACAATGGTGCAATGTGCATCACCAGTGGCCTTTAAGTCTTGCAGTTATAATCTAACATATGCAAAAAGAAGTAAGAGGAAAGATGCTTTTCATGCAAAATTTAGTGAATGTTCTCTCAGCATTATAACCTTGAGGTACTGTGGAGTCATGACAAAAGCCTTGCAACTTCTTACTGCTTCTCATTGGAAGTGGTGTTGATTATTAGGATAGCATTGCGTGTTTATTCGATCTAACACTGTAAGCACCAGAGAAAATCCTCACTATCCAGTGGGTTATTCACTCTATAAGCCATGTGGGATACTTGAATTTTTGATACACCTGAAAACTGAGACATATACTTTGTCCTTTGTCAAAAAAAAATCAACAAGTGTTGTTTATGCACATTTATATTTACATTTGTGTTTACACAGCTGGGTTTTGGCAATGGAGGAATTCAGGGGCAGACTCTATGAGGATTGACTCGGCCTACCCAGTGCTGGGAACAGTCAGTTCCATTTGGCTCCAATATACTCACTGCAGGGCATGACTTAGCCCCACAGCCAAGGTGGTGGTGCTTCTGTCATATCATGTTTAAGAAAGGACTAAACACTCCCTGAGGGTAAGGAGCAAGAAAACAAATGTGAGACAAACAGCCCTATGAATACCTGGTGAGAGAAGAAGGAGGGAGAGGAGGTGCTCCAGGTGCTGGAGTAAAGACTTGCCTACAGCCTCTGGAGAAGATAACAATCAGGCAGATATTTCCCTGCAACCTGTGGAAAAGACAACATCAGAGCCCTTGGAGCACACTGCAGCCCATGGAGGGCATCATGCCACAGGAGGGAGATATTTCCAGAAGCAAATGGTGGTCTGTGGGAACCAGTCTTATCCTGAAAGACTGCAGTACATGGAATTACCCATGCTAGAGCAGTGGAAAAGTGTGAGGAGGAAGGAGCAGCAGAAACACTTTCAGACTGACTGCAAAAGTTCCATGACTTCTTTTATATCACCAATGTCATACAACAGGAAGACAAAGATAGAAATGAAGAAACAGAAATTAACATACCCAAATAAATAACAATCAAACAGAATCACAAAAAGACCTTCAAGATCATCTAGTCCAAGTCTCAGCCTAGCACCACCATAATCATCACCCCTAAATCATAGCCCCAATTGCCATATCCAGATGTTTCTTGAACACTTCCACAGAATGTGACTCAACCACCTCCCTGGGTGACTTATTCCAATGTCTGACTCTTTTAGTGAAAAAGAATTTTGTTGTATCTAACCTGAACCTCCCCTGTTGCAACTTAAGCCTATTTCCTCTTGTCCTTTTACTTGAGACATGGCAGAAGAGACCAATCGCCATCTCACTACAAACTCCTTTCAGGTAGTTGTAGAGAGTAAGAGGTCCCCTTGAGCCCCCTCTTCTCCAGACCAAGCCAACCCAGCTTCCTCTGATGCTCCTTATATGACATATTTTCTAAATAACTTTCCTTCACCAGCTTCACTGCCCTTCTTTCAGCACACTGTGGCACCTCATTGTCCTTTCTGAAATGATGGGCCCAGAAGTAGACACAGAACTCAATGCGTCTCCTCATCAGTGCCAAGTAGAGTAGGACAATCACTCCCCTAGTCCTGCTGGCCCAACTAAACTAGGTACAGGCCAGGATGCCATTGGCCTTTTTGAATATCTGCACACACTTTTGGCTCATGTTCAGCCAACTGTCAGCCAGCAACCCCAAGCCCCTTACTTCTGAGCAGCTCTCAAGCCACTTTGTCCAAGCCTGTATCGCTTTGTGGGGTTGTTGTGACCCAGGTGCAGAACTTTGAACTTCTCCTTATTGAACCTTATGCAGTTGGCCTTGATCCATAAATGCAGTCTGTCCAGATTCTTTTGTAGATCCTTCCTACCCTCCAGCAGATCAACCTTTCCACCTAACTTGGTGTCATCTGTGAACCTACTAAGGATACATTCCCTTGTCCAAATCATCAATAAAGGCGTTAAACAGGACTGGCCCTAATACTGATCCCTGGAAAACACCACTGGTGACCACACACCAAGACAATTTAGTTCTATTCACCATCAGTTTCTGAGCCTGGCCATTCAGTCAGTTTTTCACTTAGTGAAGAGTACATCCATCCAAGTCATGAGCATCCAGTTCCTCTGAGGTAATGCTGTCAGAGATGATGTCAAATGCTTTACTGAAGTCTAGATAGACAACATTCACAGCTTTTTCCTCATCCACTAAGAAGGTCACCTTTCCATAGAAGGAGATCAGATTGGTCAGGTAGGACTTGCCTTTCCTATACCCATGCTAGCAGGGCCTGATCCCCTATTTGTCCTGTACATGTCATGTGATGGTACTCAGAATGATCTGCTCTATGAGCTTTTCTGGTACTGAAGTCAGGCTGACAGGCCTGTAGTTCCCCAGATCATCCTGCTGACCCTTCTTGTGATGGACATCACATTGGGTAACTTCCAGTCAACCGAGGCTTCTCCGGTTAGCCAGAACGGCTGGTAAACAATTGAAAGTGGCTTGGCAAGCTCTTTTGCCAACTTCCTCATTACTCTTGGGTACAGTCCATATAGGCCCATAGAATTATGAGTGTCTGAGTGGCATAGTAGGTCATTAACCAATTCCTCCTGGATTATGGGGACTTCACTCAGTGCCTGTCTTTATACTGCAAGGACTAGTCAAAAATTGAGATGGACAGACAAAAAACTGAATGTGTTTCATACTGACTTTGTTTTTGGATATTGCCTCTCAAGGTGAAACCTTTGACTAATACTGAAATCAAACACCCTGTAAGGCCACAGTTGTGCATTACAAAGGCTTGGATAACTGAGTTTGGCAGTAATGAAAAAATGCTATTGTTGTTTCCATAACTGTTGCGACAGTCAGAGAAAGCTTGAACTCTCCAGTGCTCTCTAGCATGTTTTTAAACCTCTTAGCTATAAATAATGTCTACTGAACTTTTACTTCTGTTTAAGCTTTTCTCTGGCATAACAGGTAATCACAGCACACAGCACATAAAACATTACCCAATATCAAAATTCTTTGCTAATTTATTTTCATTTTCAACTTTCTGAAGAGCCACTTGGACTGGTATATGCAAACTTTAGTTTAGTTAAGAAAAATGCCTCTGTTATTTCTTTTTTTTTCCTGTCATCAACATTATCAAAGGATTTTTTCTGTAACATGTGGCATTGTTTGTATTCATCCACTCTGGCAAAAGAAAGCATAAAGAAAGAGAAAAAAACATTTCCTCTGCCCCATCTAAATCTGTTTTGATTTCTTTTTATGTCCCAAAACAGCATGTTTAATTAAAATCATAACACTTGGAATTTTTTGTGACTCCTGTCCTTGGAAGAAGTCACAAAACTGCAATCTGCTTTACCAAAGTATTTGTTATACTGAAAATTTATCTTAAATGTGTATAATACATCACCCTATTTTCTACAAAACCCACTCCACTATTATTTCTTTATGCAAGTCTAACCTATAGTTCTTAACAAAATAGTATATTTTGAAATAATAGCTACATTTTATTTGTAATGTCTGATTTTTTTTTCACTTAAATCTCACATAATTATGTACTTATACTGGAAGATTGCTAGAGACATTTTATAGACAATCTCTTTCACTTTCAAATTATATGACAAATGCGGATGTATAAAGGATTAGGAAATTGAATTTAAATTTAGTCTTCATTTATACTGAGACATATGTCTACTTCTAAAAGAAAAATCATGTAAAGTATATTCAGAGAAACATATTTACATGAATGTTATTATTAAAGGAGATAAAGACATATAATTCTTCATTGAAACATTTTTTAATGAGAAAAGCAATAATTTTGCATCTTTTGAAGTAAATATGATTTTAATAATAGCATGAGAAAAATAACAAGGTTTATAAGACGAAGAAAAAATAAAGTTCCAAGTTTCAGCCACAACATGGTTTTCGCAAGCCTACTTTAATTAAGGAGAAATTCTTTCTGCCACTCTCTGTCACATGCACACATACACACGCATACATGTGCATCTAACACAAGGGACAGTGATCTAGAGCTCAATTAATTACTCTTATACAAACATTTATTAGCATTTATGGTGTTTTAAAACATTCTTTGGGATGTGTGATCTTTACTGCAGAAGGCACAGGTCACCCACATGGGTGTGACACTGTTTTTGTAGGACTAGTGACAGTATAAATTGCTCTTGCTCTAAACCTAGGAAAGAAATAATAACTGCAAGCACCTTGAAAGAATGAGAATGAGAAATGAAAAACCGGAATGAGCATGCATTTAAAAGGTCTATGACATGGATAATTTACTATTTTTTTTTCTCTTTCTTTTGCATATATTCACTGTTGTAATTTGGTATATTCCATGTCACAAACAGAAAATAGACATTTAATGTTAAAGTCCAGTTGCAAATAAAAATGACTTAATCCATAAGAGAAGGCATAGAAGTTTAATTTTTTTTTTTTTAAATCAGTGTCTGTGAAATTTTCTCAAAAAAGTTCACTGATATAAGGCTCTTTCAAATAAGTCAAAAACTGAATGTCTGAGAACTCTCTTCTAAAAGGGTATATATTTAGACTGACTAAAACTTTCCCTTTTCTGACTGTTACTGACCCCAGAAACAAAATCTTATTTGCCTAAATGGCTTGAAGAACATGTTCAAAATTTATGGCCAGTGCATAAAGAGACAATGTTTCAAGATTTATAAAATTGGCCAGCTCTAGCCTGTTAGCAGCCAGAGGAAGAAGATAAATAAAGGTCTACTAGGTTTAACTGTACTCAGTAGCATCTCATCAATAAAATTCTCAGGTGTTCGTGTAGTGTTATTTATGCATTGAGACGTGCTATATAAATTAGAATTAACTAATCATATTTACATGCACTGCCACCACAAGAACTTGTCATAATTTTCATTATTTGATCATTTGACCTAGAGAATCTTTACAAATACTTCTTTGATGTCTCATCAGAGGCAGCCTAATAGAGAACAATGGAAACTGCATTTTTATATTTCTTTGCTGCTTGTATAATGCTTATAAATTCATACAGCATGATCCTCTTTGTTCTTGGTTTTTCCTTTCTTTGCCAGCATGCTATGCAAACCCAGTCAGAAAGTGAGATAGACAGGAAAATGATAAAAGCATATTTGCAAAGTAGGCTTCAGGCTCTCAGGACTTAGATGCCTTTGGTCATCTCTAAAAGCAGACATTTAAAGATCCAGGTGAAGTTTGTCTAATCTAACTTTAAGTGTCAACTATTTTAATATCTATGTTGGAACTATTCATGTTACATCCCTTATGGAGCCTATTAAGGAGATACAAATAAATGTTTAGGGGAAATATTTCATCTTACTGTAGACCTCTTAATTAGTAAATAGTTGTATTCCACATTCCACTGATCTATTTAATTTGATCATTTTAGCATGAGAGATTTAAGTTCTGGAAGTACCTGTTCTTTCAATCATTTGTAAAGAAGTCTAGAATGACTGACTCAGCCATAAACCAAGAGCAAATTTGGTAAGCAATGTGAACAGGGAATAAACTTCTGTGACAGAGACAGTTAAGGTTCTTTACTTGGGCAACAATGAACAAGGACTTTAGGAATTAAGAGCATAAAGACGTGGACATATAAATACAGATAGAAAGTGTTTTGTGATAAATTTTACTGTGTTTTGAAAGTCAAAACTCCTTTTAATAACCTCTTATGTAGACTCATTTGGATTTAAACTGGTTTCTTTCTTCATCTCACCACAGTCTTTACATACTGCTCTCTCTCTCCTCTTTTTTTTTTCTTTTTAGATCACATTTTCTTGACATTTAAAGATAAAAGATAATTATTTTAAAAATAGACAACAAAATCAGCAAATAAGAAATAAATTTACCCTTTGTATAGTATATACTATGAATTTTAGTTATATTTGCCTTATTTCAAGTACAGAGAAATTAGTTATTGTAAGAATAAGAAAAAGACCTATAAGGATTAGTTCATTTTATCTTAATGTAGGTGTCTAAAACTGGTTAGCTGAATCACACTTAAAAACATCTATGTTTTTTATTTAACACTAAGGTAACTTAAAAGGAAACTTTTTTTTGATTACATGCACAATGTGCAATAATCAAAATCAAGAAAGAGAATATGTCCAAGAAGACCTTATACTTTTACCTTTTATTTTTGATCTATATTAATCTCAAAATAGCTTCAGGAGAATTATTAAGATATACATGCCAAATTGCATGCTGATAAAGCAGAAAGGCATTCAAAGTGAATTTGAATTAAGACTTAACAGAGCTGCATTAAATAGGCTTCTTTTTTGTAATGTTAAAATATAACTTTATAAATGAGTAAGGCTTCTATTCAACATTTTCATTATGGGTTTCTTCTTTCAGACACATTTTGTCCTATTGCCCTTATCTAAGAAATACACTATTGGCTCTTGGTTCATTATCTACATACCAATTAATTCCCTTTTTGATTCGTTTATCCTTTTTTTCCTCTTGACTTCTGACTCAGTAAATTATCTCTTCTATGGAGAACAGGTGAAAAGACAGTGAAAAAGAATTGCTTTTGTTAACTAATTAATTTGTAAGGCTATGTAGCCTAAAATTCCATAAAACATTTCAGATGTCATCTTCTCTTTTAAAGCAAAACTTAGTATTTTGTCTGTATTGTGTAATGGTTTGGCCCATGGCTTCCCCAGTAACCACTGTATCCAAGGAAGTCACAAGTATTCCACACGTGTCTTCCACGTAGCAGGGAGGGGAGTGGTTTAGTCTCTTCTCTCCTGGCCGAGGAGCTGGTGGGAGCTGGTTGGAGTCTGATCCCTCTGGTTGTTGGTGGTTCTCCTGTCCTGGGTGAGATTGTTTCATGCCTGTTCCCCTTCTTTGAGGTTTTTAATTATGTCTGTGTGATTCATTTGGTTTAAGTTTTTCTAGTTTGCTTTTGTTAGGTTGGGTTTGTGTCTTCCCTATCTTCACTCCCCTTCTTCCCTTTCTCCCTCTCCCCTGGGGGTGGGATCCTACGTACTGTGTATACAGTGTGATTGTGAATATTAGGAAATATAATTTATTCTTTTTATTCAGTTCAGTTTCTTTTGAGTGCGTTTCTTTTCAGTTTTTTTTCCTTGCCTTTGCTGAGAAGTTTCTGGGAGGGGGAAGGGGAGACAGTCCAGGGTTGGTAACAGCTAAGCCAAACCTGCGACAATTGTCAACCCTCACAGGATAAAAGTCAAAGATCATTAGACTGTTTTGATGTTAATACTCAAACGGACAGAAAAATGTGCTTCATCTATACCAATGGCACCACCAATATATTTATTATGATTTGGCACCACAGATCATATTTAAATTAAATTGTTGACATCCTGATTTTGATTATTTAATGTATGATGACATGCTGTGATTATTCATTACTGAAGCACATGATATGCCAATAATGTCTAAGATACACAATTACCAAAGTGGTTTTGATTTCTTAAAATTCCTTTTTTTTTTATATGACCAAATGTATCAACTAAATTAATACAATTACATGGATTTGGGACTGAATATTTAAATGTTTATGGCTTCATAAAAAAACCTTCTAACTAAATTTCTTTTAGCAAAAATTCAACATCTTTACACAATTAGCCTTACTGTTATTATTTTTACATCACCACATAATTATCATAACAAAATAGACAGACCTGTGTTTGTCTCTAGAATAATTTAAAAACATCAGAAAGAAACTGATCGAATGGTCCAAAATAGCTCGCTTTTTCATAAAATAGTTCTAGCATTATTTCTCAGCAGTTCATCTAGATTTAATTCATTGGCTTTTCTTAAATATTTCTTATAGGATTCTTTCATGAAATGTAACAAAAACTGTTGAGTACAACTTAGCTCGCTCCTCACAGAGACAGCTGCCTATGGATTGCACAGTTCTTTCAATGGTGCTTAATCCAAATATAGTTCGTGAAAGTAATTTACAAGTTAATTAGATGTTAATATATATTAGCACATCATCAGCAAAGAAAGAAACAAACTACTGAGCTTTTTTGATGTGTAAAGCAAAAATATTAGTCTAGAAGCAGAAACTGTAAAGGTCATTGTTTTTCATCAACAGATTTATCTTGTTCAGGAATAGGATCAATCACCCCAGTCTACTGACTTTCCCTTAACAAATATCCTCATGCTTTATTGAACCACAAACTATCAAAACAATGGAAGCCTATCTTGTTTTCTAGGAATATGTTTCACTTGAGTCATGCTCAGAAGAGCCCCAAATTATCTATCTTTGAATGCAATCAAGAAAAAAAAACACCAAAAAAACAAACAAAAAAATAAAACAAAAAACACCCCCAAACAACAAATTCTCAGATGAGGTTTGAAGTGATTATATATATTGAATTCTATGTAGTTGAGTTCTAAAATCAGCTGGAAGCTGCTTACATTTCTTCAAAGGTATATCTTCTATGTTTTTCAGTTTTATTTACAGATTTTCTTCTGCCGTAAATTAACATATTCTGGAGAACACTGCAAAGATACGGGAGAGTAATGATGTTTTATTCCTAGAAACAGTATATAGGCATGTTCTAAATCACAGAGATTTTTGCTAATATTAAATAGAAGAGAAGCATCTAAAAATATATCTAGTTCAGACTAAGTGCCAAGTTCAAGTAAACAAGGAAAATTAGACAAGCCCTTTACAGCATCCAGTGATGACAGCTACTTATATTATTGGTGTAACATTTTCAAAAATATTCTCTATCATAACACCTTCCAGGTATAACAACTAAAATAGTGAGAATTTGTCTTAATTCACTAGAAAATAAATAGACATACAAAGCATCACGCCCATAATGTTTTCAAGCATATTCAATCCAGTACTAGATCAGCATATAATACTGGAGTCTCATGTACATTGGAGTTGAAATAACGGTCCACCTAATTCTCTCAAACATAAATCTTTTACAGTGTTCAAATGTTAATTTCCTGTATCATACAATACCACTCTTTCTATTCTGACCATCTTTCTCTCTTTCTTCCATGTTTTTTACAAAAACTAGTGAATTAAATTGTAGTTCTGCACTCAAAATATGTTGAAATTATCCACCATACTTATGCAAGGCTTTTAGTTTATGGCAGAAAGAGCAGGGAAAGTGGTCTCAAAGCAATGAATCTTAGAATGTGTTTCCTCTCTATCTACCTCACATAAGACAAATGTAATTGTGTTTGTGCTCTCAAGGGACCTGCATGAGCCTACTTCTTGATCAGCAAAAGACATATATATGTGCTATTTTAGACTCTCCAAATCATGCACAATATCCCAAAGCAATGAAGAACTTTGTTTCTTCCACTGCTGAATAACAGTAATATAAATATTAAATATTGAATTGAAATTTCACTATATGTCTCAAAATATTTTTTAAAAAACACATTCTGGAGGTGGAAAGCAAAGGAAATTACTGTGGAGGATATGGGCATGGAAAATGTCAAGTATCCATGCTGTTGATTTTCATCTTGCTTCATAGCAGAAATTTTCATCAACTGATTTATTGAATCCTTGATTCAAGTTATAGACATTGGCTCTATGCTACACTGTTGTTAGCAAGTTATAAAGGAAGAATTGGAAGTAGTTCTGGAATACTTTTTTCAAAACTATTTCCCATTAAATAATACATCAAAAAGTGGGGAAATTCAGTACATGTAAAAGCATTTTGCAGAGAATCACATTAAAAATGTGGGCAGAATTTATGAATAGTTTCTTTCACAGTCTTACCCAGAAGCTGAACTTAACTCAGGAGGAGCAGTGAAATGTTTATGAATGTAAGTCTAAATTGTTTTGCAGTAATGGCTCTAATATCAAATTCATATATAGGGAATCTTATAGCTATTGACTGAAAACTTAAACATGCTAAGAATGCCCTCATTCCTCTTGAGTTTTAGCTCTTGATTTTAGCTGTGCACCAAGTATATCTGTCCAACAGGATTTAAAATATTTAGTCTTCTTAAAAGTGATGTTTAAATGAGGATAGCTCACTTTTTAAGACACAGATACCATCAATTGAATTTTGCATGCAAGTTTGAGGCTAAAGCACTCATTCAGAAAGTGAGATAACTAGCTTCAACTTTCATGCTCCTCTGAATGGATTCAGATTCATGCAAACTATTTTATACATATTGCATAAACCATTAATTAAGATGTGAAAGGTTTATCATTTTCTTTGAGGAAGCTCTTAATGCTTCCAGCTTGAGATCTACAGGAATAAGGGAAAAAACAAGCAACAAAATCTTAAGCCTACAGTTTTGCTGTTAGGACAGCTGTCATAAGTTTGGGATACTACCCTCATGACTGCTAATGTGTTATACACTAGATGGTCAGAGTTGAAAATCAGAAAACAACATTGAGAATACTGTCACAGCAAAATGCCTCTTCCAAATTACATAGTTAATGGGTCCTTTGCCATTTTATAAACTCAGAAATCTCCCTGTGCACAGTGACCACATGCTTTCCTGTGGAGTGTGCCTGTACCAGATCTGAGTGCCTTGGCAAGTGACTCAGAAGGCAATCATTTATTGGCTACCAGATACAAAAGATAACAAAATTTTGCAAGATGCCAGGCTGAGGACTGACTTACTCACCACCCTAGTGAACTGTTTTTGCCATTTGGCAGGTAACTAAATGGGAGGAGATGGGGTGGCTCCCATGGCTCCACTTGATAGGTACTCAGTATTGTCCAGCTGCCATCTGTCCCAGTTACATTGGCACTGTGGATGCCCATGGCTCAGCCTGACCTGCTGATTTGTGAGCAGTCTCACATGGGGTCATTCCTGCTACCTGGCCTCAGATTCAGTCTTTTAGACTTTTATACTACTTTTTCGTCTGACATTTTCCATCATGAATACCTGAGCTACTAAGGGTCTTATGTCACAAGTGCCATCACCACCTGTTCCTGGGAGTTTCTCATCTCCATGAACACGGTTTCTCTCTCTCTCTCAGCAGCTCCAGTTATACAGCAGAGGTAAATGACAGCTGGGCCCTGTGGTTGTGGTGCACAGGCAGCTAAACCTTAAGGGGAGCTTACAGTAAAACCTACAGAGAGAAAAAAGTGTTATGACTGAGTCTCAGATTTTATCCTAATTCTTTTGATAGAGCCTAGGCACCTCTCTCCATCATCTGAATCACTGTGATCATTCTGAAGGAAAAAGGTGTCTCCATGCCCAGCCTGGAATTCTGCTGAGAAATACTATCTATCCTTATCTGGGAAATTCAGGGCCAAAATATAGGATCTGTCCGAATTTTGGATTAATAACTACAGCAAACAAGCATTTGTTTTTAGTTACTTTCTGAGACTTAAACATCTGATGTCTGGTCAGATATCATCAGACTTCTCTATCTCACCTGAAAAATCTAAACTGGGACATCAGTAGAAGCTAAGTGTTGAAATGCGGAACTCTGCTGTATACAACCCTGCTTTGGAACCAACTAATATTTCCAATCTGTCCTAAATTGTATTCTGTATGTTCCCTCAGCACTCTTTCAGTGTGAGAAATACTATACTTTGTCCAGTTAAATGGTCAGTCTCCTTTCACTGCTCCATCTGTAAAGTGTGGCTTTGTCTTCTAATGACCTCTGAGTAGTATGTGCTCTTTACACACTGAAGTTCATCTGCCTCTTACGAAACAGGTATTTGTTTAGAACACAGTGGTTATAGTCAGTGTCCATCTTTAGTATATCACCAATTTGCTGCACAGTTACACAGCAATAAATTATCCTTTAGACTGTTATACTACAACAAAGCATTTTATGTGGTTGAAAGGAGCACAGCTTATGTGGAAAACTAGGAAACATTTTTATTCTAATAAAGTCTTAAGAGTCTAATCATGTGTTGTCATTATTAGTCCAGTTACAGTGGCACTAATGTTTATAGTTCATATTTCATATAGTTAAAATGATAGCTGCACCAAAATTGAAGTAGTGACTCCTGCCCTTTAGGCCCTGAGTGCACTAGCTTCAGTTCAAGAAATTATCAGTATCCTTGATGCTTTGCTGGGAGGAACACTGTGCTGGGGAAGGTTGATTTCTTCCACTTTATTCTGGGATTTGCTTAGTGTCATCTTCATGCATTTACCACAAGTACATATTACATCCAAGTGTGCTGTACACAGTTTGTTTAACAGTAAGTTAGATACTTATTCTTTGTTTTGTTATCCCTAGAACTGGTTTTTCATAACTCTCAAGATTAAATTGCTTCAAGGATCTGCAGCTAAACACAGATGAAATGCTTATATCCTTACAGCCCTCAGTAGAGTGTGATGCTCATATTTGCAAGGCTTCAGCTGTCATCCCTGTACTTGTATTTGACTCTAAAGTCCTAGACAAACCGTGCCATCCTGAATAACTGATTATTACTACTAGTACTTACAAATATAAATATATATGTATATGCATGTATACCTATGTATGTATACCTATATGTAATGTATTGTTACACTACTTAACTGTACAAAGCTAAAGAAATGCTAAAATAAGTAGGGTTTAGTAATGATTAGTGACTTTTTAATCACTTTTAGTGACTACTAGTCATCTGGTTGTTAGATAACTGCTGCTACAGTTAAAAAGTCGAATGAAGGTCCAGGCAGGACAAGCCCAGATAAATCTTGTAAATCTCGAGGCCCCTGTGCTTATCCCAGCACACAATCATTTACAGGCAATAGCAGCACCATATTTCCTAGGCTACAGGGCTATATGCAGTACACTCACTTGGAAGTAAGAGGTGTATGACCTCACTAATTATACCCTAAGTGGATCAAAATGCTCCAACAGATGAATCTAGGTGTTGTGCTTTCTTGGAGCATCTCATGGATCCCTTTAATCATTGATTTATTTTAATTAAGATTAAGGGTAATGTATTCAAAAGTTAATACTGATGTCCCTGTAGACCTCAGAACTGAAAAACACCATGCATCCACCAATACAGTGAACATTTTTTATCATCTAAATTTGACTAGACATCAAATAACAAGTGCTAGTGTGATACTTTTAGCTCAGAAAAGATTTAATAAAACTTTTAAAGACTTAGAAAAAGAAAATAAGTTATTCCACATAAGGAGTAAATAACTAATCTAGTCTGGTAAGGAGGTAAAATAAGGCAAAAGTAATTGTGGTCTATAAAAGTCATTATCATTATAATTTTATTTATCTTTTCCTCTCATTTTAAATATAAGAAGAATTTCAAAACACCAGCTGAAAGAAATAGGAAGCAGGTTGAAGCAGAAACATGACAAGATTCTAAGAAATAATATGTGAAGCTCATCTCTGGGACTCTGTCATGTTGTGTTTGCTGAGGTTTGGTCAGGGTGAAACTGGGACAGATAATAGAAAACAAAAATACTGAGAGCTTCAAAATACATAAAATAAAATAAAACTCAGGTCTTGTTATTGAAATTTATTCTCTTCCCTAGACATCAGTTTTTACATCAGTTGGAGACAGGAAGGAATTGAATGAGACTGGTTTCTCCTCCAACCAACTAAGACAGATTTTGGATTTCCTTCCATTATTTCTAGTACCTTGTTCTAGGCTGTGCCCTGCTCAACATAAGAATTGTTATGAGATTGACACACCAAGGCGATACATTCTTCATTTTTGGGTTTTGTTTGAAAGTCAGATGCCTGCAAGCATTGTTACATCAAAGTTGTATTTACCTAAAACTTCAAAAGTCCATCACAACAATGGATAATTTATGTTCAACTGTGAATAAAGTACATTGTTGTTTTGGGTTTGTTGTTTTTATTTTCGTTCATTTAAATGAAAAAAACACTGCTGTAATAGGACAATTTGATTTAAAAAACAAAAAATTTCTTTTATGGGAATGGGTATTTTTAAGTCATCAATTCTCAAAAACAATTGTCACCTTCCCTGAAATGCTTGCAAAGGTCTGTCACAAAGGCAAGCTTCGATTTGTGGAGCTGTCTGGAAAAGACCCAGACTTTCTGTATGTTCCACTCTCAAAATCTCAATTGCATTATTACGATTTACATCTGTTTGATTTCCAGCTAGTGATGTCAGATTTCACAGGCAAACTAATAACCCATTTACCAGCAATTCCTTTTTTGCAGTTTCTGTCTATCTCTCAACCAAAATTAAAAACTAACTTCTCTACAGACCCATTGGAGAAGGCAGTTACTGTGTTCACAGATGGATCTGGTAAGACAGGCAATGCAGTAGTAGCCTGGTTTGAAGAAGGAGAATGGAAAATAGATGCTCATCAAGTCGAGGGCTCATCTCAAATCGCTGAACTCTCAGCAGTGGTGAAAGCTTTTCGTCTATTTCCACAGCCATTGAATTTAGTATCAGATTCTGCCTATGTGGTAGGTGTTGTAAGTCGCATAGAAAATAGTTATCTAAAAGAACTAAATAATCAAAATTTGTTTACACTGTTTAAAACATTGTTGCTTTTGATCCAACAGAGGAAACATCCATTTTACATCACTCACATTAGATCACATACAAATCTACCTGGCCCATTAACACAAGGCAACGATATTGCTGACAGAGCTACAAATTCAGCCTTTCCTGTTAATTCTGTACCAACACCGAACAATTTTGAGAAAGCAAAACTTTCTCATAATTTTTTCCACCAAAATTCAAAATCACTGAAAAAATTATTTTCATTATCTGATTCACAAGCAAAGTCTATTGTGTCTGCATGTCCAGACTGTCAATTAATAACTCCAGTGAGATCAGAAGGAGTTAATCCCAGAGGACTCAGCCCTTTAGATCTGTGGCAAACTGATGTAACACATGTCCCACAATTTGGCAGATTGAAATATGTACATGTGTCAGTAGACACTTGTTCAGGTCTTATTGCGGCTACAGCACATACTGGAGAAAAAGCTCAAGATGTTAAGAGGCATTTTTCTTCAGCATTTGCTATTATGGGCATTCCAAAACAAGTAAAAACAGATAATGGCCCAGCTTACATTTCTGCTTCCCTCAGAAAATTTTTCAATATGTGGGGTGTAATTCACACCACTGGAATCCCTCACTCCCCACAAGGGCAAGGAATAATAGAGAGAACCCACAAATCCTTAAAAGACATGGTAAAAAAAACAAGAAAAGTCAGCTGTAGATCTCTCTCCTCCAGAACGCTTAAACAAAGCACTGTATGTTCTCAATTTTTTGAATAGACTACATGATGATGTTTCACCTGTTGGTCGTCATTTTGCAGATGGAAAATTAAAAACGGGGGAGGCTAAGGTAAAATACAAGGATGTCCTGACAGGAGAATGGCATGGTCCTGTCCCTCTAATTGTCTGGGGAAGAGGACACGCATGTATTTCAACAGGTTCAGGTCCGAGATGGATACCATCCAGATTAGTAAAGATCTACCAGGAAGTTCCCCCCACAGCTCCAGCAACGCCAGACCCAGCAGCAGCTGCTTCAACACCAGCCGCAGGGAGCGATCCTCCAGCAGCATCATCTTCGGGATAATCCTGCTCCTTGCGTGCAACGTAACATCGACAAATCCAAAGGACTCACCATCAAAAGTCATTGTGACATCTCCTCCACCAATTCCTAATTGGGTAATGTTCTCCAGACAGAACATTTGGTTAAACCTGGCACAATCTCTGAGCACTGATTCTATCTGTCTGTCTACTCTAGACCCCTCTCACCCTTTTAAGACCTGTCTTATAGGGATACCCTGGACACCACGAGAATGGGGAGAATTCAGAAATCAGTATGTTCCCTGGTGTGATGATCATGATCAGTTTAAAAATCCATTTTTAGACTGTCTTACACGACCAGCAAAGACCTCACATTCCAGGCAAACCTTTAGCTATCAGTGGGAGAGACCTGAAGAATTAGAAATCTTAGGAAGTATTAAATCTCCTCTCTGCTTTTATTTCATTCACAACAAACATGTTGCCTCAGTTGAGCTAATTAATGTCACATCTTATGGACCTTATTCTAATTTCAGTTTCTGGTGCAAGGAAGAAGTCACTTATCAAATTCATGCTACCCATGATTCTGTTATCCTTCCAAAAGGAGTATTTTTAATTTGTGGATTTAGAGTCTGGAAAATGATTCCTAGACTTGCTGCAGGAGGCCCTTGCACCTTTGGAAAACTAACACTGTACAATCCAGCTGTCTTTATGAAACCTCTCCCTGAAAGTCCTCCTCAAATTCGTCCAAAAAGAAGTACTAACCTTCAAACAGGCTCATTCTCTTCACAAGGAAAATCTCTCAGAGTGCGTAGGCAATTTCAAGGCATGTATCCACCTCTTATGTTTCACCCACCACAGCCTAAAGCACCTTCTCCACCTAAAGCACCCCCTCCACCTAAAGCAGCACAGCCTAGGGTTGCTGCAGGACCACCAGCCAGTCCAGCAAAACCACATCCCTTAGAGAAAATGCAACATTTACATGAATTTACAGCAGAATGTGATTCTAACATGAATTTTTGGTCACACACCAAGAATGTCTTAGGTGGTGCCATAATCCCAGCAATTGGCACAACACATGCATTAGATCTTCTTACCAAAATGGGGTGCTGGTTGGCCAAAGAAGCCAATGCCACTAGTTTTGCCCTAGAAGAATTATTATTAGACACACAAAGCAATAAGAAAGCCTTGCTGCAAAACCGTGCTGCAATAGACTTTCTGCTTTTAGTCAATGGGCATGGATGTCAAGAGTTTGAAGGTCTCTGTTGCCTCAATTTCTCTGATCATTCTACCTCCATTCACTCCCATATCAATCAGATTAAATCACTAATTCATGAAATTCGCCAAGATGATGGTTTAACTCTAGATGATCTTTTCAGCTGGCTTCCTTTTAAAGGACTTTCCGCCACTGTGAGAAAAATCATCATATTTCTCTTACTAGGACTCTTTATAGTTGCTCTCTTTATGTGTGTTTTTCCATGTCTGCTCAGTTGTGCCAGGAATTTCCAATCAATTAAAGCATATCCAGCTTTAGAAAATAAAAAAGGACGAGATGTGGCAATGCATTCTGAATACATGGCTTGGAGGATGTCATGTCAGAAATGGGCTGATGAAGAAAATCCACCAGCCACTGAGAATACTATAACAACTGATGTTTTTAATGTAGTTTGAATGTATTAAATGTAAAAACTGCATAGTCACTGCTTCTTCTTCCCATAACCCCCTGCCAGGCCAGGGGGCTGGGAGAAGAACACTGACATCATATTTCCTGTGACCCCCTCCCACTAAATGTAAATCCCCTCACTCTTATTGGAACAAACCCAGACTTCCCTCTTTCTCTTATTGGTGTATTTAATCTCTCTAAACTCCATATAAACCTGTACCCCTGATTAAACTTTCTCTTTGTTCCTGCCTTCGCCGGTGGTTCCTGTGTGTCCTTTCTGGGGGCTCTCAGAGACCACATGGTCGGGGTAAGCATAGAGCACACACACATCTCCTAGGTTAATGGACTAATAATCCAGGACCAGGAGATTCCATATCGTTGCAGATTTCCTTCATCACAGCATAACGAGGCTAAAAGAAACCAACCCTCATAAAACACCACCCAAATTATTTAAATTTTGCACTAAAAAGGAGGGAAGAGTTTATAATGTAAGCATGAAATAAGGTGGGAAAAAAATATAACTATATGTGCACTGACTTTGAGTGAAAATCTTTTCTATGGCTTTTGATAATTATCACAATAGAGTGTTTACTATAACTGTGTGTCTAGAGGTTAGCACTGAATTTAACTATTGCTATTTAAGTTTCAGGTGCTCAATTGCATGTTCTTCATTCATTTCATATACAGAGCTCTTAGCAGTGATACCAGTGGGCATTTTACACACAGCATAAAGCTGTGTATGATGTAGAGATTCACATTGTGCATAAAATGTCTGTCACACATGGCAGAAAAAGAAGCAGATGTCAAGGGTTTGCATACACAAAAAGCATAAGGTGCTTATCCTTATGCCAAGAACCAAACAGACTCTTTTACAGGGTGACAATTAAACATTCTGGTCTGATGGGGTTTTTTTTTCTATTATTTGAAGAATGATGAAACTTCACACATCTAGTAATGCCTGAAAGGTAAATCAGCAATTCCAGGTTTAATAGCTGCTAAGTGCAAAATTATACAAACTGCATTTCCTATTCAAAGTCTTCTCTCTTTGCTTCCAGTGAATCATAAGTTATTCTTGATCTCTCTCTGTGACATGTTCATGTTAGTCATGTTGAGAAGATAATGTGCTTTTATTCACAGAATTTTCAACTGTTTTTTTGCTCTCACTTTGATCCAGTCCTTTGAAGTAAAAGGAACCCTTCTATTAAACGTAATTGTCATTGGATCAGGGCTTCTGTGAGGAAAAATCAGATAGAACAGTACAAACTGGCATTAAGTATTTTCTGTTACTCAAAAAAGAAAAGATTAACTAAATGCACTTAATCACTTCTGCCGTTAAAATAATTCTCTAGTATTACAGCAAATAATCATCTTAATTACATTTTGATCACTGGATGTATTCCGTTTTCATTTCTTTCAAATTTCAAAGGTAATTTTTTATGAAGCAAAATAAGAATCAATCTTTAATACCCTAATTTCAATTCTGTTAATTTACTAAATCAAATAGCTGGATAAAATGTACAAAGCACCTTGATCTTCCCATGCAAATCAAAACATTAATCTCTGTTCTTTGAGATCAAAATGTTGCCACATTTCTCTCACTGCAGAGGCAGCAGAACAACAAAAGTTTGTTCTCATTTCATGTAGGCATTTTTCCTTTTCATTTCAGAGACATCCCAAGACACCAAAACTTCCGACTTATGTTCCCAAAATAAGGGATTAATTTGCATGGCCTAAGTGAAGTAGTGGGAGTTAGGATCAGAACTGAGACTGAAACAAGCGAAGGATTCAAAATGATGATACATTACTGAAACAAATCGAGGCTGAAACATTTGTTAACAGTGGCCTACAACATTGGTACCAGGAGAGGTGGGATAGAAATGAGAAAGGGTACATAGAAATTATCAAGAAATTATCCAGAGATGAAGACATAGGAAGTGTTTTAGAAGGAGCAAATAAGGAAGGAACGACAGAAAAGAGAGTCATGGAAATATTGGCCAGAAATTTAAATAAGAAGATATAAATTAGTATATTAAATCTCCCACCAACACCCTTATGTCAAGGCTAACAATTAAGAGTCAATGGGAAGCAAGGAAGAACTGTGCAGTATCTGCTACATGACTCTTCATCATGTCTTCCAAAAGAGCTGCATATAGGATAGTACAGGATAGTAGCTGACTGCTAGCCTTTATAATCTAAAACAAGATCATCCTCTGCATATATCTAGTAACTACTATTTTATAGTAGAAAATGAATGTTAGGTATTTCTTAAAAGAGATGAACACATATAGTTTATATGTTCAATAAAATACATAGATAAAAATGCAGTTAATTAGAACTTAATATCATCAGATCCTTCTGTGAAGCAATTTGCACCACTGAACTGGCTAAATAAGGTAAATTTTGCTATTTATTGCTTTCAGTATTAAGTACAGAAAAAAATAGAAAACCATTATAATCCTTGCATGTTTTTAAAAATTTCTGTTTGGACCACACTCGCTGAGTCCTTCACTTTAAAACCCGAAATCAGCCCCTTCACAACAACTGCATCTCTCCTGAAACAGATGCTGAAAAACGCAGCCATGCTCTCTGAGATTACCCTTAGCATCTTCTAAAAGGGACTGGCACAGTTTTTGCCAGACTGCTGCCAAAGATTTTCTCAGCCTCTTTTAGATAACTGGATCTCATTCTTCCCTAACAGGCTACAATAATTCTTACAGCTCTAATGAAAATTTCAAATTGCTTTGGAACTCATAGAATCATGTAGGTGAAAATGATGCTTAATATCATTTAGTCCACCCATTAACCCAGCACTGCCAAGTCCACTACTAAACCGTGTCCTTAAACACCACATTTACATATTTTTTGAAATGCCTCCAGGGATAAGTGGCTTAATCACTGCAGCGTGTTCCTGTGCTTGAAGACTGTTTCAGTGAGGACATTTTTCCTCATATCCAATTTAAACCTCCTCTGGCACAACTTGAAGCTGTTTTCTCTCATCCTGAGATTAGCTCAGTTTGTTATAGCATGGTGCTAATACCACCAAGGTTGTGGGTTTGATCCCCATATGGGCCATTCACCTAAGAGCTGGGCTTGATGATACTGGTGTATCCCTTCACAACCACAATATTCTGTGATTCTGTCCTATGATTTGTTACTAGGAGAGGAGACCAACCCCCACTTCTCTTCAACCTCTTTAAGATATTGAGAGCTATAAGGTCCCCCCTGAGTTTCCATTTCTCCAGACTAAACCACCCCACCTCTGTCAGCTGCTCCTCAGAAGGAACTCTTCCTTTCTGAGGAAAATTGTGCCAAATCAAGCATTTATGGAAATTTAAGCACTCGTAACTTCAATAATGCTATTTTCTTTTCATTTTCTCTATCCCTCCCCTCTCTCACCTTCCTCTCCCTTTCCCTCCCTTCCCCTCCCTTTCTCATCTATGGTAAAGTATATGAATAATTTAAACATACATGAATAACCTAAACAATTTTTAACTGTTACCTTTTGTTTCATTTGTTATCTTCAGACTCAGGAAATGTAAAATTTAAATGTGAAAAAAAAATTTCTCTAGAGTGTCTTGGCCTCAATCTTGCACTTGTCTGGATGTATTCTTAGGTTTATAACTCAAGGGAGAGGGAGAAAGAAAAAAGAAGTGGGGAATGATGTGAGTAAGTGTGATGGGAGAGTGTCAAGAGGGAGAGGGGGAAGAAGGAAAGGGAGAAGGAGAGCAAAGGAACCACTAGAACTTCATTCCTAACTGAATTATTCCAGAAGTACTTTGAAATACTTCATTTTCCTTGCATACATGCATATGTATGGTCTAAACATGCTATAAAATCAGAATTTTCAGAGCACTTTTGAAGATCCTAGACCAAAGGAAATGAATGATGAGCATCTTCTGGCCAGTTTAAGAAATTATGATCCCTTCATGGCATAACAAAACCCATAATTTTAGCCTTCCTGGGATATAGTTGTGCTTGAAATATTAGGCACTTGGGTTGCACCAGTTGACTATGTTGACTTAATGGAATTGTCCTCTGAGGTTCTTTTGAATGTGGCTTACTGTTTCCAGCAGCACATGAGCCTCTGTGAGAGACTGAAGTGTTAATGGTTAATGAATCAAAGAATTGACCATTTGCAAAAGAAGTAGAGTGCTTTGCTGAGGCCAGATTTGTAACTCCACACAGTCAAAGGGAAGGAGAGTTTTTGATATGTCGTGGTGAAAATTCTGATCTGCATGAGACAGACAAAGAGCAAACCCACCAGAGGAGGCTACAGGTTGGGTTGTGAGTCAAATAGTGGAGAAAGCCAATAAGAAGCAGACCCTGCAAAGGTGAGATAGTGCTTCTTCTCATGCCAGTGTACTCCCTTACAAATTGACTCAGTTGTAAAACTCTCTCTTCCCCTGTGGGGGAGGTATTGGGGCATTCACATGTAGGTCTGAAGATATTTATCCTCTCTGAGTGAGGCAAGACTGGCTCAACTATGCCAACATAACAGACATCTATCATGTCTTAGAAGGGATCATAAACCATCAAAGACCTGTGAAGTGTGCCCAGACTCATTTCTGGGGCCTTGCACCAGAGGACTGTGCATGACCCACAGTGTTGCAACAGATTCACAGTGTTGCAACAGGCAGTGCAACACACCCCCCTAGAGGAGGTAACTGGGCCTTCCTGCCTAAGCCTGAACATATATTAACCCTCTAAACTTCGTGTTTTGTGGGCTTTCTTCATCTCCGGTCAATCAAGACTGCAACCATCACTTTGACCAATGGATATCGAAACTGCGACAATCAAGTCTCATCACTGGATCCACAGCTGATGATCTCTTTCTACACTTATCCTTTATTTCTCTTTCTTTCTTTTCCTTATGCATTTCCTTCAGTGTTAATTTTATGCTTTTATTTTGCTATATTTCTATAGATAATAACTGAAATAGCTACACTGCAACCTTCATCCAGTGTTGTTTCACTCTAATCCATCCCAATAGATTTATTAACAAGAACCTCAGTTACTCACCTCCAGGGAAAGGTCATAAGCCTCTGAAGCACTTTATTGAATAGCTACCCTGCCTTCACTTGTAACTTATCTGGAGAGATGAAAGCTGACTTATACTTGTGCTACTTATGCTTACGACACCTGCTTATGCTGCTCCAGACATGCCCTCTCACTGTGGTGAGTAAATCCCTGGTGTAAGGATATGCTTCTAAAAGTATATATCAACCCCCTCATCTCTCATTTGGGTGATGCATTAAGTATTTGAAGTGTCATGTGTTCTATAAATGCTACCTACCAATACTAGTAGTACAAAGGATTTTAGAAGATAAAAGCAAAAACACTAAGCACATAACAGAATGATGAAGAATGATGATATACATTAGTGATTGCATTTCTTTGCCTCTCCTGGACTGACTTGTTATGCAGATATTTCCCCTTTGGCTGACAGAGTACATCTGTTTTCGTTAGCCTCCTTGTTCTGCACAGCATATTTTACAAACCAAGCAATTAGAAAGGAGAATTTTGTCTTGTGCTGATGCTGTGATGACTTGCTATTGGAAAAAAATATTTTGCAATCAATAGTTTATTATAAAATTATACCCAAGAAAAACAAACATGTATTCCCTCTCTGCATGTAGTTAGCATGAGTCTTGTATCTTTCAACAGGGAAAAGAAAGGCACCCTCTATAACACACATTCTAATTACAAATTAATCCAATATCTGAAAAAAAATTAAGTATGCAAAATAAGCTCACTCTTGATAATAAGGTTATTTTTCTTGACGTTGTTATTTGTAAACGTCTTTTAGTTTAGGAGTATTGTAGTGGCTGTGTTAAAGAATGATAGTTTTAAATTCTGCTTGCTAAAGGGAGTATAAAGTTTTAATTCAGAAACAAACCTCACTTAATTTATACCTGCCTTTTTCATTGCAATTATGTTCCTACAATTTAGTCTGTTTGGGGCTACTCTGTATCGGTGTTTCAAAGCCGGTCTAAAAGTCAGCATTCTTTTTGTATAGCATGATCAGTAACACTCCATTTTATGATGTGCAACTCTCCATTTTACGGGTAGGTCTCCTCCTAGTAGAGTTGGTAGGATTTTGATTTGAAGAAAAATTCTTATCCTTGAGTTTTCAAATAGTCCAGTTTTGACTCATTTAACTATTCATTTTAAATTTTGGTAATGGGGTTTTTGTAGCCTAACGTTAAAAAAAAGATTTTAATAATTTCTATTGTAGTCTCTCTTACTCTTTTTTTTTCTTTCTAAGTGATCAGACAGCAAAAGAACTATTACAACAATTGTGGGCTCAATCCTACTGTACTCCTAGTTAGGAAATATTATTTCTAACTGTCTTTGATTTCATTTAATTTTGTGGCCATGGAAAGAACGGATATGAGTTTTTAGACACAGTTTTCTTTTGTGCATACCAAAATAATTTGTATGAATCAAAACTGTTTTATAGTCATTAGAAAAACAGTCTTCATGACATGCTTCCTTTTCATTGTGAGACAGGCATTTCTACAAGAGAGTCAAATCTGTCTGCCTGTGTCTGTTGGTTGACCGTAGTGTCTAGAAACCTGTATGCTATAACTGCGTTTCTAATGGTAGATGTGTCATTCTACATGGCTACCAGCATGTAATATTTCACTAATATCAACCTAGCTGATGTGCTGAGTAAAAGATAGTCAAGGTAATGTTTACTCATGAAATTTATACAATTGTCAAAATAGTAAATGTTGGATATTATACGAGAAATATTGCATTTATCAATCTAAATGCGCGATTAAAATTGAATAAATTGGATAAAACTGGTATACATGTGTACAAAATGTATAAAATTGAATAAAGTGTATAAAACTGGTTAGGGTAGAATATGGAAATATAAGAAATAATAGAAAAAAATAATGCTCTTTGTTAAGATTGTTCAGATTTATTATTGATGTATACAGTGCTAATTAGCCACATCTGCTGACACAAGTACTATTAATTTTGTTATCAGAGTGAAGTAGCTGGAAGCAGTCAGAAAATCTGCAAACTTATTAATTAGTGATGTGTATTTGATAAATATAAAGAATGATAGTGTCTCTCCAACACACTACAAATACTTCATAAATAATTGTCAAAGGTATAAACCTGCTTAAAAAAGTCTACTTTTCTGACTTAAAAGCTTTCTTTCTTCAGTTTTACCCTAAGTGGACATACAAATATGCAATTAGATTAGACTATAAGATGTTGCCTCTTACCTACTTAGACAGACACAGATGCACACACAGAAGAATCATTATTCAATGAAATAGACAGATTTCTGTCTTTGCAAACGTTATTTTTATACTGTAAAATTTCTTCAGAGCAAACACGCATTCTAAAGCTGAATAATATTTTAAAGGACGAAATGGAAAAATGAAAAAAAATATTTTAAAAGTTTATTCAGGTGCTAGATTACTGGAATCTGCACACTGGGCAAAATGTTACTGTAATAGATTTCATTGTGAATTATTAGACATACTGAAGACAGCTGTATATGGAATACACTCCACAGTTTTTGTTCACTGTATTTTTCCTCATTGACTAAAACAGCTACACAGCATCTTGGAGTCACTATTGTATAAATATGGCATTAGGCTCATATGTGTAAGTCTTTGGGGTTTTCTCATAAGGATTTGAATAATTTGGCTAATATTCACTAAAAAGGACAGGGGTTATGAGGGGTAAAACATTCATAATTGTAATTATAACATAGATAAATCATTATTATTATTGATATTGCTACCCAGAAGGGCTGGGCAAGTTAAAGGATTGGGCCCATGTGAACCATAGAAGGTTCAACAAGGCCAAGTGTGAGGTTCTGCACCTAGGTCTGGGCAATTCCCAGTCTCAGTACAGGATGGGTAATGAAGGAATAAAGTGCACCACTACTGAGGACTTGGGGCTGCTGGTGGGTGGAAAACTGGACATGAGCCGACAATGTGTGTTTACAGCCCAGAAAGCCAATTGTATTCTGGACTGCATCCAAAGACAAATGGCCAGCAAAGTAGAAGGAGGTGATTCTGCCCCACTGTTCCTCTCTGGTGTGACCCCACCTGAAGTACCAGCTTTGAGGTACAGATTAACACAGAAAAGATATGGACATATTGGAGCAGTTTCAGAGGACTGAATGAACACCTCTCCTATGAAGAAAGTCTGAGAGAGTTGGGGTTGTTTAGCCCGGAAAAGAGAAGGCTCTAGGGAGATCTCAATGCAGCAGTTCAATACCTAAAGGAGTCTTATATGGAAAATGGGGACAGACTTTTAGTAAAGGACCCATTGCAATAAGACAAGGGGACAAAATATCCGAAAATAAGCTTCTATAGTGTATTCAATGCCTTACTGACTGAAAGAAAGATAAATCAAAGCCCTGTCAAGGCATAAATTGAGAGTTCAGATGGATTAAGAATTTACTTTCTCTCTGGATTTTTAAAAATTCTGTAGATGCTAAGGGAAACATGGAGAAAGAGACACTGTTGGTCTTAACAGGAGGAAACATAAGACAATCTTTATAATAGTATTAATGGAGAAGATCTTAATAGCCACCATAGAAAAGAGTGGTAGCATGAAAATATCATACTGATGAGTTAGGCAAAGCTAAAGAGAAAACAGAACAATATTGGAACACAGGATCCATCTTTACTGAGCTATTACAACAAGAACAAGGAAAATGAATGGTTTAACTCATGCTGCTCAGAGTGAATTATAGTAATTTAAGATCATTTTCTTTTTTGGAAATACTAAGAGTTTCCTTAAGCACATATATCTGACAATTGCAAAAATTAAGCAAACCTTGTTCAATTAGAAATGTCTTATAGCATGTTTATATCTGAAGTGTTGCATAAAAGCAATGCTGATAATGCAATGACTTTGTATTCCCTTGAGAGAAAAAGATTGCCCCGACAAAGATTTTGTAATAAGTATAGGACAGCAAATTGTTCCAGCAGTATGGTATCATTATTATGGAGATTAGTGATCTCTGTGATGAAGGTTGCCTACAAGTTTCCTGATAAATCTTTACTTAATGATGTTTCACCTTTGAAAATTGCCTTGTCTTGATAATAGCCAGCTATAATTTAATTGCAAGGGAGAATGATTTTTTTTTACATTAGAAGAAAATATGGGAAATTCATATATTTTACCTTTTCATTGTAAAATGATTATTTGAAATGTTGTTCAAAAATTATGTATCTTAAGTTTATAATAAGTAAAGTATCTTCCTACAAGTCCTTTGTTATTTTTCAATATAAATCTCTCCTTGCATACTATTATGGGATCTGTTTTTTCCACAGTTATACAATAATTCTTTTTTTTTTCCCTTAATAGAAATAACAGTAAATACAAAGAAAAGAAGACATTAAAAAATCATTAGTGGTGTTATTTGCTATTCAACTTAGAAATCAGGAAACATAACATTTCATATTGGAATGATCTGGCATAGTGAGTCTGGTTATATTTTGCTGAAAACATATAGGAAAGCTTTGAAGCTCAACATGAGTCAACAGTGTGCCCAGGTGGCCAAGAAGGCCAATGGGATCCTGGCCTGTATCAAAAATAGCGTGGCCAGCAGGACCAGGGAAGTGATCCTTCCCCTGTACTCTGCATTGGTGAGGCCACACCTTGAGTACTGTGTTCAGTTCTGGGCCCCTCAGTTCAGAAAGGATATTGAGGTGCTGGAGCGAGTCCAGAGAAGAGCAACAAGGCTGGTGAAGGGACTGGAGCACAAGTCCTATGGGGAGAGGCTGAGAGAGCTGGGGTTGTTTAGCCTGGAGAAGAGGAGGCTCAGAGGTGACCTCATCACTGTCTAGAACTACCTGAAGGGAAGTTCTGGCCAGGTGGGAGTTGGTCTCTTCTCCCAGGCACTCAGCAATAGGACAAGAGGGCACGGGCTTAAGCTCTGCCAGGGGAAATTTAAGTTGGAGATCAGAAAAAAATTCTTTACAGAGAGAGTAATCAGGCATTGGAATGGGCTGCCCAGAGAGGTGGTGGATTCACCATCCCTAGAGATTTTTAAACACAGATTGGACGTGGCGCTGGGTGCCATGATCTAGTAAATGGACTGGAGTTGGACCAAGGGTTGGACTTGATGATCTTGGAGGTCTTTTCCAACCCAATCGATTCTATGATTCTATGATTCTATGAAATATACTTGTAATTGAAAAGAATAAGGTAATTTAACAAAGAATATTATTCTTATGTTGAACAGGTTTGGATCTTATTCTAGTGTTCTGATTCCAGATTTCTTGACAGAAACATAACTGATTAAAGGAGGGGTTTTTTCCTATACCAGGAAGGGCAAAATCTTATAAAACATACATGTTCTCATATTTTACATGCATGTATACATGCACACACACCTCTTTTGACTTGTATCTAAAATCCTCAGAAGTACAACCATCTTACACAAACAAAAGTATTCTGAACAATTTTTCTCTCTGCAATATTTTAAATCAAGGACCCTGCTGAATAACATCCATTAAGCATCCATACACTTGTTATGCAGTCCATAAAGTGAAAGTATCAGAAAACCCTGACATTCCACCTCTCCAAGGAAATCCATAGGGTAAATAGCTCAAAGATAGGAGAATATTGTGTTAACATAAAGTGAAAAGAAGGGTAACTAAATGAAAAATAACAGTACTGATATTGTATTATGTATGAGACAAAATTCTTCTAAGATACTCATGTTATAAACTGATTTTTTTCTATTTTAACATGGATTTTGGATTACCAAACTTTAAGTAACTCCCTGGGGTAAATGTTCATTCTAAATTAAGGCTCAGACTACCAGGTTTAGCATAAATTCCAGCCTAGAAAGTACAGGAAAAGGGCTTTAGACTTTTTGCAAGTAAGAAATGGAAGCAGCTGTTTAATACATCTGTCTAATTTTCTGGTTTTTACCAAGTAGGAGAGAGAAGGAGCTGTTTGAGAAGCCCCCATCCACTGTAGTGTAGGGTCAGTTGTCACTAAGAGAAATAACCTTTCCTGTAGGTGACATACTGGACCTTAGCAGTGCTCTTTAAGTTAACCATAGAGAGAGCAGTGTGAGCAGCTGGTGGTGCAAATGGAGAGCAGAGCACAGAGCAGTCACCAGGAACAACAAAAGGAAGAACAAAAAGTTGGAAGGAAGAAGCAGAAGGAAACAACTCACTGAACCATCAGAAGAACAAATTCATTCCACAAGGTCATTTGTTTGCTTAGATTAAGCTTTGGTATACTGAGTGGGTTTTACAATAACAATAATAATCATTATCATCATAATTATCAGTTTATTGCAACAAGACAGAGTCTCCACCAGACCTAGAGGCTGCCACATTTGGGGCAAAAAAAGAAACTAACTCTAATTGTATTTTAGATATTATACACTGACTTGTTCCATCACCTTATTCATGTTTTCTTTCTTTTAAACTCTTTCTGGAGTTTCTACCAAAAGCTTGGAAAAATTAAGCCAAAATTCTTGATGTTCAGGTCAAGACTGTGAGCAAAGAAAATTTATTATTTTTCTCATGTTTTTAGGCAGGAAATCTAGCCAGCATTTTAGAACTGAACTTGATGAGAGTGCTAGCTCTCAAGTTTTGGTGGAGCGGTTTCATAATCAAAGACTGCAGTCACAAATCTGAACTGCAAAGTCATGAAAACAGTCCAATGAGGTGATTAGCTCATACTAAGTGCACAGCTACATTAATGGATGATAACTGATCAGTGAAAAATTAATCTGATGAGGATTCAATTGCAACATCACTGTACGAGTTGAAGGGATTCACAGGTGCATCATGTTAAAAAAAGGGAACTTGCTATCTTAGGTCTCATCAACGGCAAGCCCATGATACGCTCCACAATGTACCTCCTTACTCAAAAGCAAACCTGATTTTTATTTAACTCATATACCCAAAACACACCTGAGCTTCATCTACATCTCTCCATGGAAGAAAAAATAATTCACAGCTAAAATGATGACTTACTTATGACTCAAAGTCTTTTCCAGTCATTTGAGGGTGCTGTGCAATACTTCCTGTTTTAAAGAAAATTCTGCTACTATTTTTTAACATGAGGTGGTTTTTTGTTCAAAATTAAATGCAATGTATGAAAACTTATGTTTTCTTGGAAATCAAATTATCTTTAAATAAAGCATATCAAATAATTTTAATTTCTCCTTTTTAAAACTGATCCCCATTGTATTACTCAAACAGAAATAATATCTAATGAGAATAATGTAATTTAGAGCACATAAGAGAAACACAATTCAGGTTTTGTCTTAGTCAAATGATTAGTACAGTCACATATTTAGGAAAGGCATCATAGACCACCAAGAATAGATTTGCACCTCCTTGGCATAGCTGAACTAAATTTCAAAGAAGTGTTGCTTTAGTGAAAGTTTCTTCTCCCTTTTACAAAGGTAGGGATTTTTTAGCTTGCTTCTTTTTTCATTCCATCCCCTCATGTCTCTAAGTCTCCCTTAGACATTTTTAATCTGGAATTATGTTTTCCAGCTACCATAACAACATACTCCTTAGCATGCAAATTCTTTGTTGAACCTGACCTTTTAATTGAATTGAAAAATGGGATTGCTTTCCAAAAAATAAAGCATCTAAGCTCAAAAGATACTGTGCTTGAACATATGAAGCATTACATGGTGGAAATTTTTCTGAAAAAAAAAGTCTTAGATTACATCACATCACTTACTGCAAAAAAATGATAGACACTATATGCTTCAGTTCTGTACCAAGGTGAGAATATGACCTTTTGCCACCACCTCCCCTTTCCTTCCAAACTCCTGACTGGATAGTTGTGAAGATAAATAGTTTGCGAAATGCTGATATACATTTAGTAGGGATCGTTGTAAGACAGTCCATAACAAAATCAATAACACTGCCATCGGTGTAGGGCTTAAATAGTGTGCAATAATTTGGCTTGAGGCCAAATACCTGGAGGAATGAGAATCAAACAAAAATATTGAGTGGCTATGCATTAAATGAGAACCATCTAGTTGGTACAGTGAATGAGAAAGGACAAGGAAGGGAGCATCACAACCTCTTGTTTTGAAATTATTTTTTTTTATTTTAAAAAGATTTATTGCATAATATATAGGGTAAGGATAATAGGCAGGAAAAATGAAAGTAGAATTATGTAAATATATACATGCATATGCAAAAAGGGTTCAGAGTAAGGTTATCAGCCATTTGACATCTCACTTTTTCATAGCTTTTAACTTATTTTTCTTTTTTATGTCTTGATTCATTTGTACTCTTTCCAAGATGACCTGAAGTAATTATCCCCTTTTCATTTACACTGAACTTAAATTTAACTGTATAGAATGTGATTGTCAATACACTCCCTAAACTGGACATCTACAGAATCAGAACTGGAGGACTCACCATGTCAAACACTTGGACTGTCTTAGAGACTGTGCTGTTGAATGCCAAGACACAATAAGCTGAGGGCCAGCTACATGCAGGCTTTACCCTGTCTTCTGGACCATGTTTGACTCAGCAGTACAGATCTGTCTTAATGATGATGGATTTAGTGTCTGAAGTCAATTCCTTCCCTAATTCTTCCTCTAGGGAAAATTATGTATACAGTTGTTTACTACACTACCCTATTTATTTACAAGTCCCCATTCAGAGTGTATTTGAACAAAGGAATTGGTGCATTTTGTGATAAATTCTTTATTGAATTATCAGTTTGTTCCATAGTCTTATCTAAACCAGTGGTGACCTTGTTTTAGACATCTAAATCTAAAATGGCTAATTAATTAATTCTTTTTCTAATCAGTAGAGGATATAGAGTAGCTCTAGAAGACAGTCACATCCTGAAATTGGCTAGATAAATCACTCCTATATATTTCCAGCTGCTTCAAAGGAAGAGTGAGGGGACTAAGTCAGACCTGGATGCCTATCCATAGAATGTGTTCAATTTTTTGAGAGGATTCCCACTTTTGTCTCTATGAATCGACTCCACATGCTTTTTGACAAAGAAACTACCTATCAAGGTGCCTGGTTCAGATTTTACAATAGCATGCTTGTGTGTATATGCTTTTACTTGGTTGGTTTTTTTCTTTTCTTGAGTATTAAAATCTTACAGTTTTCTGTAGATATAGTTGTCTTGGGTTGAGCTGGCAAAACACCAACAGTCCAAGACAGAGAGAAAGGGTTCCTCCTCCCCCCAACCAGCCAAGGGAAAGAGAAGAGGGAGAGGAAAAAAAAACCCTCAAACCAGGTTTATGCTGACACTAACTACATGTATTTATACAGAAAAGAGAAAATTAAGAGAAACTACAATATAACACACACTTACACAAATTATGTATAACAAGAAATAATTTCCTACTTCCCAGTAAACACAAGTTCTACCATTTTAACTACAAATCATTCTAGAGAAGTCAATTCTTCAGAGACAGACTTAAGCAGAGAGAAGAGCTAAGAACAAACATTTTACTTCCCTAAGATAACATGATGGTGAGCTGGTACTCCGGGCTTGGGCCTCCCCATCCCTCCTGGGATGGCAGAGTGTCTTGCTGGGACCACAGCTGTGAAGCAACTGACCAAGCCACTCCCACACACTGGATTTTACACCCTTTGAGATGATGTAGTACGGTATGGAGTACAATATTATTGGCTAGAAGAGGTCAGCTGTTAGCTAGCTCAGCCCAGCTCAAATCAGCTGACAATCCCAGGCCTAGCTGAACTTTAAAACCTAAGTTTAGGCCCACCTGGCGAAACCCATAACAATAGTTCTTTAGTTTCTACTCTAAAATATGTTCTGTATCAGAATTAGTTTAGGGACCAGGCAAGTGGTTCCAGTTTTAGTCGAAAAATTTTGTATTATGTACCTTTTAATTCACAGGGTGTGATTACCTTAATTGTTCAGGAGATAAAAGATATCAGGTGTATTCTCAAATTTATTGCAATCAAACACTTCTTTTCAACTCCTTAAATCAAACATCTGTAAAAGAAATGAAAAGTTAATGATATTTCTAGCAAAGTGTAGAATGAGATTTCTAAATAAGAGTGGGAACTTTTCTCAGGAGCATGAAGGTAAATGAGGACTTTTGAGTACAGGTTAACTTTATTCCACTAATTTTACCATTTTACAACATAAAGCAAATGCCAGTAAAACTTAAACCCACAAGACTTTCCATAGCTATTGCTTCACTTGTCTGTAAGCCTTCCACTGAAAAGGAAAATGAACAAGTTGCCATACTTCGTATTTTTAATGTATATAAAAGATAATATTTTAGGAATGTAGATAATCATAACTATAATAAACTAATACCTCTAGAGAGAATCAAGATTTCAAATGGAATGAGATTTTTTTTATCACTTTGACAATCAAAGGACTTTCAACTTAGATGACTAATATATGAAAAAGAGAAAAATATGTGAATCTCAGTGAAAAAAAACAGTTATGAAATGTCATAACAATTGTCAAAAAGTATAGCCAACTGAATTATTCATTATAAATACTATTAATTACAATTTTGTCCTTTTTTTAATATCTGTGAATTGCTTGCAAACTGTTGCTGGATCTGTGAACATATCCATTGTTCATACATATTTGCCTATGGCCTATTCAGAGCTGCTCACTATTTGTTATTTTTAGTGTATGATTGCTCATCTTATATGTATTGTTTTTGCTCCTAGTTTGGTTCATACTGCACTATACTAAATAAGATAACAAAGAATAAGAGATAATGGTGAATTACAACTGCCATTCTATGAATGAATTTCAGGCAAATAATTATTCATACTAATTTTGAACAGATATCCAGAATTCACAGACTCTTTTTGGATGGCTAGTTGCAATCTGTGCAATCAGGAACAATGGACAATAATGGCTCACACAGCACAATTAACTCGCTGCTGTTTATTAGTGAGGATATTTGTATATTATGATCTAAATTATTTGACCAGATGTTCCTACTCTGTTCATATGTGATCACAATGGCTCCCATAATCACCTATGCAGTATTAGTTACTTGCTTTTTAAAAGCTTTATTTTGCAGATAAAGAAGATGGTATAATAATAGAAAGTGCTCATTGTAACATGCTGACAGCTGGAGCTGGATGATAAACAAAAGACAGATATTTTGAGACAAGAAAATATTCTGAACATGAGCAGTTTTCTAGAAATGATTACCATAAAAGCACCATGAACTCATACTCTAGTCACATGAGAAGGATAAGGAAAAAGATTGAGTGAGCAAGGAGAAGCAGTTATTTTTTCAGCTCAAGGGATGGGATATAGCTGTCACAATAATCTGCAGAACCTTTTCTCATTACCAACCACATTGCACTTAACCTCTGAATGAGTTAAGAAGTGTGTCATGTCTGTAGAACTGCAGAGTTAAATTACAGCTCTCCAACTTCTATCCATCTTAAAAGTAGATAGTGAATGTATGTTTGTCATTCTATAATGAAAGCCAAGACACATAAGCATCTCATTCAGACAATTTGCACTAAGCTCAGATAAATATTTTAGACTGTCCTCTGAAGATACCTGTCTCTCTTCAGTAGCTACTGCAATATATTTGAACTAGTTACATCATTTTTGTATAGTTAAAATTAGTTTTGTTAAGTACAGCATAGCCATCAAAACTTCAGAGGATAACAAGATTCTTTGTCCTCCTGGGCTATTTTCTAAGTTGATGATTATTCGGTTCTCTGGGGTGAAGAAGGAATGGAAACAAATTTTCTCAGGCTCAGAAATGCTTAAGAGCCAGATTTTTTTTCTTATATTGTATGCATAAATGGCTATGGAACAAGCCTTTGGTTTTAGGAACATTTTGATTCTGAAATGTCAGAAATATTAGAAAGTGGTTTCTTGAATTTTCTCCTTAATGTAGGTTTTGAAACTACACCTAAACACACTTAAAGATTCTAAATATTTCTCTTGATATGACTGTGTATAGGGGTTTTTAGTGAAAGCCATTTAATTCCCTAAATAATTTTCATTTTCTAGACATTGGTTGTATTCACCTTGCAACAGATGTTCTTTCCCTGGGAACCAATTTTCTGTGATTTTTTTTTTTTTTTTTAATTAAGGTAAAGTGATCATCTCAGAGGCTGGAATCAGAATTACAGTTGAATGTTGATGGGATGCAGCGAAAAAGTAAGGTAGAAAAGTTCAGGGGAAGATTAGTTGCCAGTTACCATTCTAGACAAAACAGACTCAACTAGGAGAAGAGTAATTTAATTTATTGCCAATTAAAGTGGAGTAAAATGGTGAGAAATGCTAAAAACATTATAACAACTTTTCCCCCAGCTCCTCAGTCTGAACATCACTTCTTCATTTCCCACTTCTCTACCTCCTCCCCTAGCTTCTTAAGTGGGACCAGAAAACACACCTCAGTTGCACCTTCTACAAGTGGGAATGAGAGATTTTGGTCAGTTCATAACAGTTCCTCTCTGCCACTCCTTCCTACTTGTGCCTTTCCTCTTCTTTAACGTGGGTCCTCTTCATGAGCTGCAGTTCCTGTTAGGAGCCTTCTCCATCTTGGCTTTTTCATGGGCTGCAGTTTCCTTTAGACCATATCTATCTGCGGCAGGAAATACATCTCCACAGGCTCCAGTATCTGGACCGCATTTCCCCCTCCTTAATTAACCTTGTTGTCTGCAGAGCTGTTTCTCACAGGCTTTTTTTCCTTATTCCTCTCTTAAGGAGGAATATATTTCTCTTATTGGGTAATAGAACTTCTCTTCTAATTAAAAAACTGCTATTTGTTCGTGGGAGTATTGCTTGTTAAGAATCGTGTTACGTTTCTTAAAAAATCCTATAGTTTTATATATATATATATATGCACATATATATGTATGTATGTATGTATGTATATACACGTTCTTTCCCTCTCCCTTTATTTTTTCCTAGAGATGAATTTTAGTTTTCTTCAAAACTGATTTTCTTTTGAATCTCCAGAAGAAACCTGTAATTCCTAAGTATTGAAATTACATGCCATTTGAGTAGTGTTTTGTGATTCATAAACACGGATTTTTTTCCATATTTAAGTAGAACAATTAAAAGGCTGGCACTATTTTTAACTGACATCAAGAAAATAACAAATAGTGTCTTGCCTAATCAATAACATTCTCAAGATCAGGTTGGATGGGTCCCTGAGCAGCCTGATCTAATGAATGACATCCCTGTCCATGGCAGCGAGGTTGGAACTAGATGTCTTTTAAGGTCCCTACAAACCAAACCATACCATTCTATGAATCTATGGTTCTGTAATAACCTACAGAATAAAAAGTAGACAAAATTCTTTACTTGTATTATTTGCAGAAATCAGATGACTTATGTAATAGCCAATTAAATACCCCACCCCTATATTTAAAAAAAAAAATTAGAACCGTGGGAAAAGTTAAAAAAAATATTGTTATTGTACAGAGGCAGCTTCTGATTTATGACAAACAATCAATAAGATTCCTTGGCAATGCCCTGCTGCTAAATTGAGACCTCCATCTGCTGTCTGTTTATTAAAATATTTTATGAAATACTTTACCTAATATAAAGCAATACCCATTCAATTTAGAAAGAAGCAGTTCCTTTAATACATTTTTCATAGTTTTCTAAGGAATAAATGGTATGTCTAGGTGACAATTAATTTCTTTTTAAAACAATGAGGTGAGAGACAAGAATTGGTATCCTCTAGTGACGCCTATTTATCTCCATTGATTACACAGAAAACCTACACTAGTTGGCTTGCACTAAAACGTTTGAATGCTAAAATTGAAAAAAATAGGATTCTGATATTACGAAACTTTAGAGTACACAAGTTGCATTAACAGTAACTGACCAAGGGGAAAATGGCTCCCCAGAGAATGCCCACACACCATGTGAAAGTGAATCAAGAAGCACTTCATTAATGGAGAAACCGACTTATAAAGAGTTGGTTTGGAGAGGTGCTCAGAATGGGGTGGAAACTGAAAGGGATTGGGTGAACAGTTTGTCATTAACCATTAAACATCCAATAAAAAGAGAGTCCTAGAAAGAGAAAGGAGGTCTGAGGGGAGGACTTTGGAACTTGGATGTGATAGGGCAAAGGGAGGGGAGGAGCGGTTAACTGACAACCCAAACATCATCATGGCTAGGCTTCGTGAACGAAGATTTGAGAAGGGCACTACCCACGCTTGCTGCAAGCGTGCTGGTGGCTAAAAAGGCCAATACAGGATAGGCAGGTCCGGTCACAAAAGGCACAGCGGAACGTCTCCTTTGGCGATATTGGTGAGGAACGGTTCTTTCTGCGTTGTCTTTTCTCCTCAAGACTGACTCTCCGTGCATTCTCAAAGGAAGCAGCAGCGTCATGAATGGTGTGTCTCCATGAATCCCGATTGGAGGCCAGAGTGGACCATTGGTGGCAGTCAATATGGCCAAGGCTGAGGTGTTGTTTCAGGGAGTCCTTATCTCTTCTTCGGGGCTCCTCTCTTGCGGCAGCCGGTGGCGAGTTCACCATAGAGCACAATCTTCGGAAGGCGGTGATCCTCCATCCTGGAGACGTGCCCTGCCCAGCGCAGCTGAGTTCTCATCAGCATGGCCTCGATACTGGTGACCCCTGCCTGTTCAAGAACAGACACATTGGTCACGTAATCAGACCAGTGGATGTTTAGGATTGAACGGAGGCAGTGCTGATGGAAGCGTTCGAGAAGCCGCAGGTGGTGGCGGTAGATGACCCATGATTCAGACCCATATAAAAGAGTAGACAGTACAATGGCTCTGTAGACACTGATCTTTGTACTTTTCTTCAGGTGTTTATTGGACAACCCAAACAGCCAATGGGAAAACACCCATCAAGCGACAGGAGAACTGACCAACAGGGGTTTAGGGATCAGGGCAGAACAGGTGGAAGAACATTTCCAGTGGACTGCCAGCAGTGCGGGGCAGGGATGGCACCCCTAGTAGGGGCTGCCCTGTCCTGGACCTGCTGGTGGGTCCCAAGCACCGTGACAGGGGCACATGGAGCCGTGCCTGCATTGGCAGCCCGCAGCAGGGGACATGCCTGGGTGGAACAGCCCAGCCCAGAGGATTTGCCCTAGCACCTCTGCAGCGCAGTGGCTCAGGGGAGAGCCACGGGGGGAACACACAGTGGGGGGAATTAACGGGGGGGGAGTGGGGGTGGTGGTGTAGAAAATGCCCGGGGGGGGATGCAAAACTTTTCTGAACTCAAAACCGTACAGAGAGAATGCATTAATTTTAAACTCCAACAACAAGTATGCGGCTTGTAGAATTCGAGGTGCCTTTAAGGGCTGTCTTTCTTTGGGGTTCATTTCACAGCATATTCCCACATTGCAAGATTTTAAAAATAAACATTTTATGTCAATCTTAAAGCTCAAAGGAGAAAAACAGCATTTCACAATAGAAATAAAACCAGTTCAGGTAAAATGTGTCCCCAGCAAGAGTGATTAATCTGTTTAGCATGTTACTCCTGGAAACTGCAAATAATCCATTCCTGAGATGGCCTGTCAGGACAAGTGTCTGATCAATCAGCAAACTTCAAAGTTGTCCTGCTTTGACCAGGGTTTTGGACTAGGTAACTTACAAAGTTTTTTTCCAGTGTAACCACTTCTATATTGACAAACAGTTATAGTTTACTTTACTACTCATTTTTAGTATATATCAATTTTATTTCTTTGTATCAATTATTTCTGGTTCATATAATTTTAGCCAATCATAGTGTTAAGCAAATATTTTTCCCATTCTAGATGAATGAAGAACATTATGCATGATTAGGCAATCATATCCATAGTTACTGCCAAATACCAAAAGCGTAATTTCAAAGCCTTAATACAGTTATTAACAAAGTGAGATCATGCTCAGAATACTCTCACATATCCCATTGTCAATGTCTGCTTTTCTAATGACTGAGGATCCTAGTAAGCTTTTAGATGTGTAATGTGTTTTCCATCTCTCCTCAACTTTCTGAAAAGTCTGGAAACTTCTCCATTAAGTGGATGACGTAGTTTAACCATCATACCATCCAAATGTAATAAACATTTTAATAAGAACATTAAAATGAAGCACTGATGAAATTGCACCTTAGCTGAAGGAAATGTGAAATAATTCTGTCAAGATTATATATTGAGCTTCTCCGGGGACAACCCCTTGTCGCGGGGGAGAAGCTTCTGTGCCCTCATGAGGTTGAGAGCTATGCTGGCGGTGGTTTCTGCAGCCGGTAGGGTCTCCCATGCCAGACAGATCTCAGCTGAAGGGTCAGACAAAGTGTGTCCACGGGCATGATGGGCTCGATAGCCCTCTGGCAACCACCCTAGAAGAAGGACAACTCTATCTTCAAACCCGGGCAGAAGGAGCTCACTTAGCCCTATAAGGCCATCCATCTAAGAGAAGGATACTCTAACCAAATCTACATCCTGAGGTATTCACTATCACCGTCCAAGCTCAGTAGGCCGTGGCAGATGAACCTTAGGAGTAAAGGGTGGGGCCAGTTCTGCGCACGCTGTGCCTCACCTAAAAAATCCATTGCACAGGCTTGAAGGGTTCACCCACATTGCAAAGCCCTGTAGCGACAGGTGAGGGAGAAAACGGCAGGTGATAGGAAGAGCCTGGAAGCCGCAGACCCAACCCTGCATGCAGGGAGTTCAGGATATTGGTCATTCGAGACTTGACCCCAGAGATGACAGTCTCTTGTGGGGTTGCATCCTGAACGACCAAGCAGCCTTTTCTAGGGACAGCACTGCTTGCTCCACACGGAGAGGGGCCTAGCAAATGTGGCCTAAACAAAGCTCATCTTCACACCCGGCTGGATAACTGCGGCCAACCGGCATCTTTGATGCGGTCAAACAAAGACAAAGAGATTTCAAAGGCATACACCTGCCTGCAAAGGTGTGCTCAAACTGACATTCACATGTTGGAACATCAGAACCATGCTTGATACTAGGGATAGTGGGCATCCTGAGCATTGTTCTGCTCTAATTGCCCACAAACTGTCACAACTCAGCATTGACATTGCTGCTTTCAGCGAAGTTCATCTTCATGAGGAAGGCAGCCTTAAAGAACATGGTGCTGGCTACACACTCTACTGGTCAGGCAAACCCAAAACTGAAAGACACCTTTCGGGAGTTGGCTTCATGATTAAAAATTCCATTGCCTCCAAACTTGAAAATCTGCCGACAGGTCACTCCGATCGCATTATGTCCTTACGCCTCCCTCTACACAACAAGTAACATGTTGTTCTTTTCAGCAGATATGCCCCAACTCTCCAAGCTGACCCAGCAGAAAAAGACAAATTCTATACCTACCTGCATCGCCTCACCCAAAAGGTTCCTGCAGATGATAAGATCATAATCCTTGGTGACCTCAATGGCAGAGTAGGTAAGAACACTGAAACCTGGAAAGAAGTCCCGGGCAAGCATGGTGTTGGAAACTGCAACCACAACGGAGGCTACCTGCTAGAGTTTTGTGCAGAACAGCAACTCACCATCAGCAACACTATCTTTCAACAGAAAGACAGCCTGAAGACAACCTGGATGCATCCTTGATCCAAGCACTGGCACCTCACTGACTATGTCTTAGTGCAGCAGAGAAATGTTGGTGATGTCCATCTTACCCGAGTGATGCCGAGTGCAGAATGTCAAACAGACCATCGCCTTGTGCGTTGCAAACTTAACCTCCACTTCAAGCCCAAACCTAAGAGAGGTGGCATTCCAAGGAGGAGGCTCCAAGTTAACAATCTTCAAACAGCCACAGTGAGAGACAGCTTCCAGGTAAACCTTCAAACTAGACTTAAAGATAATCCCATAGATCCCTCTCCTGAAGCACTTTGGAAACATATTAAAAATTGCATCCCGCAGTCCTCTGAAGAATCCTTAGTATTCTCCTCCAAGAAAAACAAAGACTGGTTTGATGAAAACAATCAAGAGATTCAGGAATTGTTGAAGAAGAAGAGAACTGCTCAAAAAAGCACACCTTGCTCAGCCATCTTGCCGTCTCAGAAAAACTGCCTTTCATCTTCTATACAGTAAGATCCAACAGAAATTTCGAGACCTCCAGAACAAATGGTGGCTCGACCTAGCAGAAAAGACGCAACTATGCGCAGACTTGGGTGACCAAAGAGGATTCTATGAGGCCCTGAAAGCAGTGTACAGACCCACTTACCAAGTTCAAAGCCTCCTACTCAGTGCAGATGGTCAAATGCTTCTCACAGATAAAACCTCCATCCTGAACCGATGGTCTGAACATTTTCAGACTCTTCAGTGCCAACCATGTAGTCCAAGGCTCAGCAATTCAGCACATTACACAACAACCAGTGAAAAATGAATTGGATGCAGCCCCTACTATGGGAGAGACACTTAAGGCTATACAACAGGTGAAAACTGGCAAGTCAGCCGGGGTTGATGGAATTCCACCTGAAATCTGGAAGCATGGAGGTCAAGCACTCCATGCTAAATTTCACAAGGTTGTTGTGCGTTGCTGGGAACAAGGCAAACTACCATCAGATCTCCGTGACAGAATCATCATCACCCTGTACAAGAAGAAAGGAGAAAAATCAGACTGCTGAAATTACCGAGGTATTACTTTGCTTTCCATTGCTGGTAAAATCCTTGCAAGAATACTTCTGAACAGATTAGTAAAACTATTGCAGAAGATCTTCTACCTGGAAGCCAGTGTGGTTTCAGAGCCAATAGGAGCACCACAGACAAGGTATTTATTCTCCCACAACTGCAAGAGAAGCGTAGGGAACAGAACAAAGGTCTCTATGTGACCTTTGTTGACCTCACCAAAGCTTTCGACACTGTGAGCAGAAAAGGCCTGTGGCAGATCTTGGAACGTTTAGGATGTCCCCCCAGGTTCCTCAGAATTATCATCTTGTTACATGAGGATCAGCGTAGACAGGTCAGATATGGCGATGCACTCTCTGAGCCCTTTCCAATAACCATTGGTGTGAAACAAAGTTGTGTTCTTGCCTCAACTCTATTCAGAATCTTCTTCAGCATGATGCTTCAAAGAGCCACGGCAGAACTTGATGAAGATAACGGCATCTACATCCGATATCGTACCGATGGAAGCCTATTCAACCTAAGGCGGCTGAAGGCCCATACTAAGACCCTGAATCACCTTATCCATGAGCTGCTTTTTGCTGATGATGCTGCCCTCGTTGCTCACACAGAAGCAGCTCTGCAGCGCTTAACATCCTGCTTTGCAGAGGCTACTGAGCTTTTTGGGCTGCAAGTCAGCTTGAAGAAGACAGAAGTTCTCTACCAACCTGCACCTTAGGAAGTCTTCCATCATCCCCACATCACCATAGGTGTATCAGAGCTTAAGTTAGTCGAGCAGTTCACCTATCTGGGAAGTATCATTTCCTCAGATGGTAAGATTGACAAAGAGATAGACAACAGGCTAGCAAAGGCATACAGAGCCTTCAGAAAACTCCATAAATAAACACCTGAAGAAAAGCACAAAGATCAGTGTCTACAGAGCCATTGTACTGTCTACTCTTTTATATGGGTCTGAATCATGGGTCATCTACCACCACCACCTGCGGCTTCTCGAGCACTTCCATCAGCACTGCCTCTGTTCAATCCTAAACATCCACTGGTCTGATTACGTGACCAATGTGTCTGTTCTTGAACAGGCAGGGGTCACCAGTATCGAGGCCATGCTGATGAGAACGCAGCTGTGCTGGGCAGGGCACGTCTCCAGGATGGAGGATCACCACCTTCCGAAGATTGTGCTCTATGGTGAACTCGCCACCGGCTGCCGCAAGAGAGGAGCCCCGAAGAAGAGATACAAGGACTCCCTGAAACAACACCTCAGCCTTGGCCATATTGACTGCCACCAATGGTCCACTCTGGCTTCCAATCGGGATTCATGGAGACACACCATTCACAATGCTGCTGCTTCCTTTGAGAATGCACGGAGAGTCAGTCTTGAGGAGAAAAGACAACGCAGAAAGAACCGTTCCTCACCAATGTCACCAAAGGAGACGTTCCGCTGTGCCTTTTGTGACCGGATTTGCCTATCCCGTATCGGCCTATTTAGCCACCAGCACGCTTGCAGCAAGCGTGGGTAGTGCCCTTCCCAAATCTTTGTTCGTGAAGCTGAGCCATGATGAAAATGATGTGAATTCTAGTCACATCCTCCACGTTTTTACTGCAATCTGTATTCGTAAACCTTGCAGGATTTTTGGAAAAAAATAACATAAAACACCATTAATGAAGTAATTTAAAAATTACACACACTTACAGGACCACTCTTACTTCACAAGGAAATAAAAGTGATCACTCACAGAATATGATTGTAACAAATTGAAAGCTAAATATCAGTAATTTCAAATTTAAGTGTTAAGTTGTTTAATATTTAAAAATAGTTGATCATAGTAGAAACATGGTCTGCATAGTTTTCTTCTATGAAATAAGCACATGCACAAAAATCCTAAACCAAGACTGTTGTGAAAATAAAAAATGAAATGAAGATGCTTATTTCAATTTTGCCTGTATGTGGGTTTAATATAAATTGATTTGGGGACCTGAATTTTGAAACCTCACATACAAAATGCATCTATATTTGTATGACATGCGGAAAATTCCCTATTTTTGGGATCTACAAGCTTTTCCCAGCTGTATTCTCTACAGTATTACACACTCACTGTCTTGATGGAAATGTAGAGATGCATGATGCTTCAGAGAGTGAAAAGATTACCATTTCAACATTATACTACAAGATAAATATTGCTACTCTACGGTATATAAACTGTAAATATTTTGCCAGCAAAAAAAGAGATGGATATTCATACTATTTACATCCATTCATATTATGAACTGCAGTTGAACCTGAAGAGAAAGAAGCAAATGCACAGGTAAGTGGAAATAAGGACAGGCAACCTTGGAAGGTCATAGAAATGAAGTTTGTTGTGTAAAGAGGGAGGAAGGAAGACCAAGGAGAAGCTTGGCAAAGGACACCAAAAATAACAGGAACGGCTTCTACAGGTATGTTAACCAGAAAAGAATGATCAAAGAAGATGCAGCCCTGCAATAAGCAGTGCTGGAAAATGCTTAGTAAAAGATGAGATGTTCAACAATTTTTTTTGTCACAGTCTTCAACGGCAACTTCTCTTCCTACACCTCTTGAATGGATGGACAGACCAAGCACAGCCCTGCCAACAGGGACTTGCAGGTGTTAATGCAGGAGAGGCTGGACATGAACTGGCATTGTGCACTTGCAGCCCAGAAGGCAGAACATATCCTGGGCTGCATCAACAGGATCATGGCCAGCAGGTCAAGGGAGGTGATTCTGCCCCTCTACTCCACTCTCATGAGACCCCATCTGGCATACTGTATCCGTCTCTGGGATCCTCAGTACAGGAAGGCTATCAACTTGTTCAAGTGATTCCAGAGAAAGGCCACCAAGAAAATTAGAGGGATGGAGCATCTCTCCTATGAGAAAATGCTAGGAAAATGGGGGGTTTCAGCCTGGAGAAGAAAAGGCTTCAGGCTGACCTAACTGGGGCCTTCCAGTACTGAAGGGAAACTACAAGAAAGATGGAGATTCTTTACAAGAGCATGTAGTGACAGGACAAGGGGGACCAGATTCAAGCTGAAACAGTAGATTCAGATAAGATACTAGGAAGAAATTCTTTACTGGTATTGTGGTCAGACACTGGAATAGATTGCCCAAAGAAGCTGTGAATGTCCCCTCCCTGGAGGTGTTCAGTGGGGGTCTGAGAAATCTGGTCTAGTAAAGGATGTGCCTGCGCATGCCATGGGGATTGGAACTGGTTGATCTTTGACATCACTTCCAAGCCAAGACACTGTGGTTGTTTGTTTTTTCTTGTTTATTTTTCTTGGTTTTTTTTTTGTTTTGTTTTGTTTTGGGGTTTTTTTTGAGAATTATAGCAATATTTACATATACAGACATTGTCTTTACTTAAAAAATCTTTAAACAATGTCGTGTATATTGTGATGTTCAGCAGGAGTAATTGATTCAACAATTTTATTTATGCACAGTACCTTCTCTAACAACTGCTGACTACCACTTCGGAAAAGATAGTTCTGTCAGAGTCCTGACTCACTCCTACTTCTGCCTACAATGAGGAAAAAAAGTAGTTCAAAGATTACTGATGAAAGAACAAATACAGATGAAATAAGCATTAAATTAATAATTAAAATTTGTTTTCCATTGGAACACAGTCAAATAAACAAAATCCATTGTCTTTAGCATGGTCTGCAGTCAACACTTGCTGAAATGTGTAAGTTTTGAGCAAATATAATGTATAAGGCATGTTAGGGTTTAATTCTATGAGGGAAAAAGTATTCTCAAATGATAGTGTTTTGGAACTAGTACCTCTGGGATATAGGACATAAGGATGAGGCTTCGCTGAAAAAGAAAACAAACCAGTCTTAAGCACAAGCTTACCTTTGGACTTTTCTTTAGCCAGTTCAGTTACTGAAAGCTATAGAAAATAAGCAATTGTTTTAAGATTCTGAATGTCTAGCAGAACACCATTTTAGATTTCAACTATTAGTGATAACTATAATTAAATAAAATCTTCTAAATAACTTAAACATCCCTGCTTTAGATAGTTGGTGAGGGTGGGTATTTTAATATATTTTTACTATGATTCAGATTCACACAAAGCTTATGGCCACCTTGTTTTGGAGGTGGGAGTATCAGTATACAAACAGTATGATTCAAAAAAAAAGTTTGATGAGTTGAAGCAGAGGAAAATGCTTCTCCTATTAGCCATAGTGATGGAGTTACTTGAGCTAGAAAAAATGGTGCTGGCACAGATGCTCTCATTCAGAAAAGAGTTCTTGAAGCTCAGAGAAATGAAAAAGCTTAAAATTACCCCATTCAGTTATTCTATACAGTGAAAAATAACCACTTAGCAAACTCTTCCCTTCCCACCCTTCCTCTCTGCCTTCCATTCCAAAAACCTACAAAAAAAGTTTTAATTTTAATGAATAAATCATAGCTTTCAGTATGGCCTAAATCACAGAACCTGCCTACTTAAATTTTACACTACTGCTGTTGAGAAATCAAGCAACCTTTACCAAAGTCAGAGACAAGATGGACTGCTAAGGAGAAGCATGAGGCATTATGCACTGTATTAGAAGGTGAAATTCTAAAGATAAGCAGAAAAAGCAGAAGTACTTGTGGTTTGAAAGAGTGAAAGCATTATTCAAGGCATCAGTGTGTGTCTTCTACATCACCTACACTGAATATATGCACAGAAAATATATGCTCTTCCAGTTGTAAAAATGAATTAGATAGGAAGTGTCTTGATGATAAAATAAAAATGAAAGATATAAAAAAAAAACATGTAGTAAAAGTCTGCTGAGTAGTCATACACATTCAGTGCCCTAAACTGAATGTGTCAGATATGCTGCTTAAGAAACAGAAAAACAGATAGAAATCCTCATCCATAGGAGAAGTCACAAATCATGATTATAACTTATCACAAGCCCTAGTATTGATTCTTTGAATGAATAAAACTTAAAACTGAAAAATAGCACACATTTCTACTTGACTGTTCCACAGGTTGCTGCTAGTTTATTTTTCCCTCTCAGAGAATGATGTTCTAGTTGGAAGTGTCTGTCTGAAACAATTTTGATAGAATTTTCACGCTTACATTTTAAGAATCTTTTTATTTTTTCTGGGAAACACCATGCTTGTGTAATCTTGCCTCCAGTCTAGGAATGTTCCTTTCTCTAAGACTTGTAATTGATTACTGTGACTGAAACCTAAGCAATATTATTTATATTTAAGATTCTGTAAGGCTACTTATATGTTTTATGGAAAGTATGAACTTTATATATTGCTACATCATGGCCTTTTCGTTGTCAAAGAAGCAAGGTATTCAAATCCTGTGTTTTCCATAAGTTGTTTCCATGGGGATATTCTACATTGTAACATAGATATAGCATATAGACCATATATATAGTGTATAAATAGTCTCTCTATATTATATATAAATATAGATATTTATATATAGTCCTTTATGTACTCACCTGAGAATTAAAAAACAAGGTATGCAGTAACCTTTATATTCCTATTTTCTTTTTTTATGAATAGTAATTAAAACTGAGAATTCCAACATAAATAAAATAAACATATCAACCCCCCACACATTTAAAAGTAACTGAAAATGCAAAAATGCAAGTTCAGTATACACTTTTCAAAAAAGGCTGACAAGACAAATTATCAGATAAATAGCATAAAAATATATATATATAAATTTCTAACTGGTGGGATGGAATTCATTGCGTTGCACTTTTTTTCTATCTTCCCCAACTGGCTCCTCAAAACTGTAATGTCACCAAGCAGCTTGAGTAAATTGAGAAGGCTTATAAATGTATTGTGAAGTTATTATATTTTATCATTTCATGTTTCTTATCAAAAGAAAGAAAGAATTGAGCTACAAACATTGGAACATGGTTTGGTTAGAGAGGAGGAGTTTTATTTTGGGGTTTTTTGTTTTGGTTGGGTTTTTTTTTAGTTTCTTGTGAACTCAGATGCGATCCAGTGAACACTAGGTGTAGTGGATTTACATGGCAAGGTTCTGGTAGCAGGAGACCTACAGAGGTGGTATGTGTAAGTAGAGGCCAGAAACTCTTAGAATCATAGAATCATAGAATCGACTGGGTTGGAAAAGCCCTCCGAGATCATCAAGTCCAACCCTAGGTCCAACTCTAGTCCATTTACCAGATCATGGCACTCAGTGCCACGTCCAGTCTGCATTTAAAAATCTCTAGGGACGGTGAATCCACCCCCTCTCTGGGCAGCCCATTCCAATGCCTGATTACTCTCTCTGTAAAGAATTTTTTTCTGATCTCCAACTTAAATTTCCCCTGGCAGAGCTTAAGCCCATGCCCCCTTGTCCTATTGCTGAGTGTCAGGGAGAAGAGACCAGCCCCCGCCTGGCTAGAACTTCCCTTCAGGTAGTTATAGACAGTGATGAGGTCACCTCTGAGCTTCCTCTTCTCCAGGCTAAACACCCCCAGCTCCCTCAGCCTCTCCCCATAGGGCTTGTGCTCCAGAACTTCTCATGCCCCAAAGTGCCAGTTCCAGCCAGGTCCAAGACAGACTCCCCAAATATGAAACAATAATCTATTTTGGTGGCACCTCTGTGATAACATGTTTAAGAAAGTTTAAAAACTCCTGTGAAACAGCAATTGGGAGAGGGGAATGAGAAAATGGGAGAGAAACAACTCTGCAGACACTAAGGTCAGTGAAGAAGGGAGTGGGAAGTGGTGCTCCAGGCACCAGAGCCTCTGGAGAAGACTATGGTAATGCAGGATGTTTCCTTCTAGCACATGGGGGTCCAGAGTGAAGCAGAGAAATTGGTAGTGAAGTTGAGCCTAGGACTAAGGAAATAGTCAGGAAAAGGTGTTTTAAGATTATGATTTGTTTGGCAATAAATTAAAATAATTTCTCCAAGTTGTGTCTGTTTTTGTCTCTGATGGCAGTTGGTGAGTGATCCTCCTGTCCTTATCCTGACTCATAAGCTTTTATCATAATTTTTCTCCCTTACCCAACTGAGGAAAAGGAGTGAAAGAGCAGCTTCTTGGGCACCTGACAGTCAGCCAAGGTCAATGATGTACTTTGATTTTCCCGTAACACAAAATGGATAGGGAGGTGCATGTTTTCAAGGAAAATTCCAAATTAATTAACAATAAGAAATAAATTCATGCCACTTACAAGCCTTTTGTATTGCTATGTTCTTTAGTCCAGGTTTTAAATGGGAAATAATTGTAATTGAATTCCAAGTTAATTCTTTCAGTGTTTCAGTGAAAAATTATAAGATACTACTGAATCATGGAGATTTTATGGGATTTTACTCAAGAAACAATTCATTGATATCAAATAAAAATTTAATATCTGCTCTGGCTCTGTAAATTTTATTTGCAGTTGAAAATAAAATAATTCTTTTTCTGTCTTTATCAGAGCTTTGGAAGAAAGATGAGTTTTTATTTTAATCAGTGTATTTTTGTTTAATATTTGTTACTTCACTTAAGGTCATTAAATCTAAATATTTATAGGAAATTTCAATTATATCAACTTAGTATTCAGCATGACATCTGGAGATAACGCCTGTGTTACATGAAAAGGAGGGGCAGAAATACAAAGATTTCTTGTACCATCTGTATTAATATGAAATTATTAGCTAAAAGCATCTTCAGAACATCGAAGCCTTATCAACCCAGAACTATCTGCCTGACACTGGACAGAAACATAGTCTAGAAGGATTTTGACCCTCCAGTGAGGACCACACTTTAGCCAGGGAGAACTTTCTCTATGAAGATATTAGCTACAAGTGTCCCCTAAACATCAAAGCTTTATACAACCCAGATAAGCCTGTCTGCATCTCACTTAAAGAGACAATGCTGGACGGCACACTGTCTGGAAAGGTCTTTCACACTCTGCTATGAGACTACACTTAACAGTAAGAAAGAATCTTTGTAGCAGTCCCCAAAGTAACTTTTATTAATACAAGTATGTGACAATGCCTATATATGTCTTAGTCAATGGTAACATTTTACTCCATGATTGCCCTTTACTACTAGAAAAAAACCCCCACCTTAAAAACTCTACATAAAGCAGCACAACAACCTAAACCTCAGTACCGAATGCAAACAGCAATACCACATTACAGAACTCAAGCAGCATTCCCCCCATGACAGACTTAACTAGTAACACAACCTAACTACCAGAAACAACAGCTTAACACCAAATTTAAACACACTCAGTAACACAAAGCAAAAGCAACTGGAAGAATATAGCCACTTCCCACTAACATGTATTTTAAAGGATGCAAACTACCAACACTGAACAACAAAACAAAAAATACAAGTAGAAACAAGATATATATATTTGGTGAGTAACAGCAAAGTATAATTAGTAAGGCACAGGAAAACAGAGTAAGAATTGGTTGCTCACCCCTACAATGTCCAATGGGGTGGGGGGAGACAGGGTAGCTCATTGGTTTTCCTCCCAGAGATGATGAAAGTTTTCTCCCCTGTTTTTGCTCATGTCCAGTCTCTTTTTATAACCTTTTTCCTTAAGTAGGTTGAGTGATTATAGTCAATAATAGTTTTTATTTTGGAGGTGGTAGATGACATAAGCTCTCTGTGTCTCCATAGGGTGTGGTGAAGAAAGGCCATGCCATCTCCATAACACTGCATTCTTCAGTAACCCCATCAATATGGTTTGAGCACTTTCAGGAAACCACTGGAGTCTCTTTATTCCCTGACAATGGTTGTTCCTGGGAGCAATCCTCCAGGGGCTGAGGTGTTCTTAAACCATCAAGAGGTTACCAGGACTATCACCCCATAGACAGAATAGAGTCAGATCCTTCAGAAATATTTCTTTGCTTGCCTTCTGTTGATGGTCTTAAGAACTAAATGTTAGTATGCAAACTGTTTCATCTGAAGCCTCACAATAGTAAGCGGAAATTCTCAGCTCAGCTGATTTACATAAAAGAATTAAAAATCACAGTTAGCATGCTAATCTAAAAGGCTCCACACTAGAAAACTTAACAAGGACTCTATTCAGGCACAGGCAGATACTTTTCCATAGTGTGTGGCTCTTCAGGCTTGTTAGAACCTTTCTAGACAAGGTTTGGGAACCATTAAAGAGCTACCACTGACAGACAAGCTATAAGCTATGGCCTACTTCCTGTCTTCAGGGACAGAGGAAGAACCTGACAGGCGTTTATTTATATCAGAGTTTTGGTCAAGATGATTCAATTCTAATACGTGCATTACTACTGACTCTGTGTAATGCTAGAAATTGAAACTAGATTCCTGGGAGAATCAACCAGTCAAAGGAGTCTAGAGACCTCTTCAGGTGACAGGTATAATTTGTTCAAATTGAGGAAACATGAAAAATTCTCTAATTCCATTGAATATATTGATTATATTTTTGTAGACTATGATGAATCCTTACTATATAAGGGTTTATGTGTACCCACTGACCACAATTAATGAATCTGCATCAGCAGCTGAATCCCACCCAAAATCTGAAGTGTAAATGCATCTTTCAGAATACATTTCAGTCTTTGGTATTGAAAATAGTGTTTAAGATTACTCATCCCACTACAGTTTACTCAAACAATTTCCCACTTCCTAATTTCTTCAAATATCATGATGGGAATCTGTTATAGACTACCCCACTAGGATAAAGATGAATACTAAATAAGAAAAGAGGAAGACAAAATAACTAGAATTCTTCAAACATTGTGGAACTTTTCAGGAAGATTCTAAAGTACGTAGAAAACTATTTATGTGCTAAGTTATGCATAAAATGATTCACTTACTAACATATGTGACATTCTAGAGCATTCTGACCTGGAAAAGCAAATAAGCACATATGAAAAGAATATGCATGGACGTAACCTATGGAGTGTAAATGAACAGGAGGCTGACTGACAGAAATGGACTTTGATCTCTAAAGAAATTTGTAGATAATGAATGATGCCATATAAAATGTTCAGAAATTGATGCAGTTCTGGAGGATGTCAAAGAAATCAAAGATTGAAATTGCTGCATTCATGTAAAATCATTTCACTTAACAAGAAAAAAGTCAGTTTAGTGGCCTCTGAGATATACCTGAAATATGCTGTTTGCTAGCGAAGCAGAGAACAAGCAGGAAAGTGCCTTATAAAACTGACTGCGCACTTAGGAATAACAAGTGGGTAAAAAGATTACATCAGTTTTGTTAGTATGTGTCTATTAATTTGCATTGCATGTTTATGCATTCAGATTTTTTCAGTTACATAGCTCTGCATGTCTGAATCCTATCGATTGTGAAATAATCTATGTTTTGTCTCCCTCTTTTTTACGTAGACCAGGAATAAAACCCTTGCTTAACGAATTGCATAAATTACCTATACAGGGGCTGAAAAACCAGTTAAAAACTGATATCCCAAATGACAATGTCTTAACAAATAAATATACGGAAGTGAATACATTCAAAGGAATCACCTTATTTCTCACTATATAATTTATGGATTAATTTTGATTTCACAGGGATGCCAGCTGAATTTATGGGAGTTTCACATTTTGACTCTGTTTTCTTTTTTTGTTTGTTGTTTTTTTGGTTGGTTTGGTTTGGTTTGTGTGTTTGTTTTTTAATGGAAATTAATTCATGACATAAGAGAACAATCTGACCAATAAAAAAAATTTCCAGTCTCTTATATATCAGCTGGATTTGGCAGTGATATAATAATGTTACTTTGAGGTCTGCAATTACTAATATATTTGCAAAGGTGGGAAATTAGAGTTATATCTATAAAGATTAAATGCTTATACTGGAAGGAAAAAACTACAATAATAATAATAAAATATTGCTTGAGGAAAATGAGAAATAAAAAAGGGAACAGAAGAACTGCTTGACAGACTTCTCAATTATTTCTTAATTTCAGGGCATGAAATATGAGGAGAATTAAAAAAAAATCCAAGAACTTTGTGAAATATATACAGGCAATTCAATTAAAAAAAAGTGCTAAACTGCTTTTTTGACATTCTACCTTCATACTTTAAAGTTATCACAAGAAGTAGGAGCTTTACATTATATTGCAATGGTTTATTAAAAAGAGTTCTAAGCTATTGAGATTCTGCTACATAAAGCAATTTTATAAGTTGGCAGAAGGCACAATTATTTTAAAACATTTAAATTTAAATTAAAATATTTCAGTATAAAATAAGATGCAACTCATACATTTCTCTATATGCTTCTGTTTTTTTCATGAAAACTTAACCAATTACTTTTTGAATATTGATTGACTTCTATGTCTGCTGTTCTGCCATGAGACCCTATAATAGTCAAAGAATAAAATCATTGGCTGTGTCTGTATGCAAGACATTTTGCTGTATTTTAGAGATGAGGTATCAAAGAAATTATATCAGCTTAAAAAAGTAAAAACACTACAGAATTTCATTATCTGAAAATTTAAAGTTACATACCAATAGTAAAAGTCATGTTGTAACATACTACCAGGTGGAAAAATTAAACCTCTCTGCACCTCAATAAAGTAAGACTTTGATGACTGTGAAGGCAATCCATATAATGTCTGTAAAGGAACTATAAATAAATACCTGGAACAATTCTGAACTATTCCCACGTCCTTTAAAATATCTTGCCCTCATCTGTAAACTGAAGTGGAAGAAATAAACCAGAGCTGTAGTCTCGAGTTAGAAAACTCTTTAAAAAATTTAGATGTTTGAACCAATGCTCAAATATTAAATTATGGGAAAACAGCATAGAAGATCTCACAGTTAATAATAATAATAAATGTTGGCATTACCACAGAAAGTGGTTTAAATTATCATAAGTCACCTTTCCCAGAGTTCTCAGTTACAGCTGTAACATCTTTTAGGTAGGTGTCAAGTGTCAGTGAAGAAATAGGAAATTAAACTTGCTTACTCTGACGCATAACAGTCAAGTATAAGGTTACTTTATCCCAGTGAAGGTTCCAATTCATCTACTACTGCACTGAAGCACATTATCAGTACTCATAGAATCAGTTACAGCTGACATACAGCTACTTTTTATAGTTTGTTTCCTACCATCAGGCATCCTACCATCAGGCATCCTACCATCTCAGGCAAGTACACTCTTACACATCAAATATTGCTGTACGTTTTGCACACTAATAATAATTGCAGTAAAAATTTCTAAACTATGAATTAAAATTTTGAAGGGATATTCTACGTTTACTAGATTTTCTCTTCATTATCTACAATGCATGGTACTTCAAAGATATACTTAATTCAGAAATAACATATTTAACATGAATTATTAAGTCAAAGTAAATGAAATAATTCTGGAAGAATGATTGTGGCTTTTGACATCAAGATTTCAATAAGTATTCCTAGATGTGATTTGCAAAAAAAAAAAAGGCACAAAAAAATCACAATTCTTAGTCACCATGGTGATACTAATCTTCCTACTGCAACTGTTTTCTCTATTTGCTTTATCCAAGGCTTATTTTACACAAAGTTCCTGGTGTCTCCAGTGATGATGGATCTAGGGCTATTTAAAATTAAAGTAAAGAAAGAAACTGGAATTCTTACACTAGTGCTCATTGAGAGGCTCATATAATATTGGCAGAATAATGATTGGGAGATGAAGCCATACTACTATATCAACTTAAAAATTATCTGAGTTCAGAGGGTTGTCCCCTCAACATTAATAATAATATGAAAGAATCTTGAAAATGAACACTATTAAGGGATGGTGACTTCTGTAAATGCAAAGGCTGAAGGGATTTCTTATCCTCTACTTACTTGCTGCTGTTCCTGTTTGCAGGTCCACCCAGGAGCAAGGTAGAACACATATGGTAAAGATCCAGCTATACACACAGTATACACACAGCACTTGCACAGAGTATATGGGAGCAATACCTACAGTCCCTTCTCTCTAGCTGATCAGAATGCAAGCTTATGAGTGGACATAAACATGTTCACTCATTCCTACATTTGTGGATTACTCAAAACCTGTACTAGACCATAAAAACCCATGCCTAAACCCCATTTATGCAGGCTCCAGCTTCAACCTGGAGTCTTTTCAGACTGTGGCTTCCTTCTTCTTTCCCAGCTGGTCTAGGTTGAGGTTCACTAGCAAATCAAACATACAAACAGAATGGAGAGCAAGATCACACCCTAAATAGGAATATAATTTAATAATAAAACAGGACAGACTGCACTGATCAGGAACAGCACTTTGTCATATAAGTACATTCATCTGCAGTATATTTAAATGTGTCTGGCCCCTTTTATCCTCTCTCCTCTCCATTTTCATACAGTCATTTCTCCCTCTTTGATCCACTTTTTATCCCTCCCTGTGACTTTTCTCCTGAACATCTCCTAAGTTTTGTACCTTCTCGCAATTAAATAAATTACCTATATTGAATATTATGTAACCACACAGGTACTCACAAATGTTCCTTAATAAGTGTGCTCTCTCCTGTGAAATGTAATCATTTTGTTTCTCTCACCTTTTCACCAGCTAAAAAATTCTGGGTCAATATCTACAAGGCTACAGTTGAGAGTTGCCTCAATAGTCCTCCAGTTAGTGAGCTGACAACTCTGGTCTTTGAGAGTATATACATATTAAAAAAAAAATTCTAACTGGGTTTCATTTTTTAGGGATTCATTTGACAGCCTCAGCCAGCTGATCCATTGCTTACTTACATGTGACTACAGGTGAAATGATTTTCCAAGTTAGCAGACAACTTATCCACTTAAGCTGTTTTAGAAGATTGGGTCTTTCATTTACATGTATTGGAATTTCTCACCACAGAGAGGAATTGTCACAGCGATACCTAAATGTAAACAGAAAGCAGTTTTATCTGTAGCCCTCTAAAAACACCAAGCTACTATTTTGGAGCACATAGTCAGGAGTATTTTTAATGACACTACTTTTCAAAGAATTTGAAGGGTGAGATTCACTTTGAAAATACATGTGCCTATACCTAAGTATCTTAATATGCAAATCTATAAATATAATTAGAATTAAATATGTTCTGTCGATTCAGTATATGTAATCCATGGAGTCCTTGAGCTCTTCAAGACACCTGCAGTTTGTCCAATAAATAGCCCTGATAACTGTATTCACTTGGAATAGCCTCACTTGACTAAGTAGAGGCATTTAGTATTGCTTTGAGAGGTCTCTAAGACATCCCACCTGGTTTTCAGTTACTGAAACAGAGAGGTAAGGATCTCTGCTATGTTCTAAGCCACATTAAACAGCCCAGTACAGTGAGCTTAGATATTCTGTGTTAGTTCAGCAACCACTGGGTGCCTAACTGTGGCAATTGCATTGACTCTTTCAGGGTGTAAATTAAGCAGCCTGAATGACATCGAATAGTGTGGAATGATTGCTCATCATTTATTAAGAATGAAGTTCAAGATAATACCATTTACAATTTCTTTTGTGTTGCCCAAAGCACTGACATCACAGAAATCATTGCTACGAATTATTAAAATAGAGGCTGGGGAAGAAGTCCAGAAATAACTAATTTTTTTAAGGTAATGCAATCTAAAAGAGAAACAAGCAATAAAAAAAGAGGAATGTGAAATTACCTGTCTATTGATATAAACAATTGAAAATTGACATATATTTGCTAAATGTCTTTTCATTTTGTATGTATATATGCTCTTTTGTGTGTGTGTGAGAGAGAAAAAATTCAGAAAACTGATAGTGAAGAAAATATTTTGTTTGAAATATTCTGCTTTTTATTTAAAAATATTCTGTATTTTTACTTAAAGAGTAACTGCTTATGAACAAAGATGGATAGTGGTCAAACAATGCAAAGTAGACTCTCATTAAATAAAATGAAAGTCTTTAAGATTTTGTCTAAAATAAATTGAACTTTTTATACATTGAAATGAAAAATTTGAAATGGACAACCAAACATGGCATGGTTTTAACAGGCAGTGGTTTCTGTCTTCCTAGCTCCTATTTGCTACTGCATCTGAGGTCAGCACTTCATGATCCACTTATGAATCAGTATTCTAAGAATAAAAGCAACCATCTGAAGAGAAAAGCATATCACACATGAGCAGGAAAAAAAATAGGGTAATAATACAAATTTTGTATTAGAGTTTGAATGTTTTTTCAATTCCTTACCTCCATTGCTTTTCTCTTTGCTGTTCTGCACATCTTTTACATCATGATCTAAATGACTGGTTTTGACTTCATCTGTACTTCATGGTCTGCAGTGTATCTATCTATATCTGTGGTTGTAATTTAGATAGCACTTAAAGTCAATGGCAAAGAAATGGTTCTTGTCAGGAATGATTCACCAAATTTATTTTAGTTGTTTATGTAAATAGGAAGTCAAAGTCATTCTAGAAGTTCCCATTTCTGCCCTTTAGCCACATAGAGAGTTCATACAATGAACTGAAAGACTGACATCTCTTTTTTTAGGATTCTGACAGAATGAACCACTTTATCAGGAAGAGTTCAGCTCTGTGTTGCTGTGAGTTAAGAATATACTGCTCTGTCATGCCAGGGAAAAAGTGTCTTCTGCTCTCTATTGGGGTATGGCTATGAATGGGCATGTTGCACTCTATTCCACAGGAGAGGTCTGCCCCCAAAGCTGTAACAGAGGGCACAAAAGAGAAAAGAGCCTGGCTTGGAAAAACAGAATGATAATTTAAAAAAGAAAAATAAAGTTTAATTGTAAATTCAAGGAAGGGACTCAGTGACAAGCTTTAAAAGATCCATTCTTCTGCTTATGAAATTATTTGCCCATGACTATAATGTGGTTGCTGAGACTTATATTATTCAGCAATGGTCAATGGTTGTAAGTGAAAATGAGGAGATAGGTATTTTGAAGAATATTAAGAATATTACTATTCTTTCGTAAATTGGATATAGATCAAATCCATTCCCCCCTTATACAATAGCTGTTTATCGCCTTTCTCTCATTTAATGGAAATGTTGGTGCTTCTATCTCTACATAAAGACTTTTTTTCCATGCATTTTTAGTTCAGTTAAGGGGTGGTTTTAGTTTCTTTCTACATTTTCATAACTACGTCTGCACACACACAGTCACAGAGGTGCACATGCACACATTAAAAAAACAACCTATATGTACTGTCTGTTAATCAAATATACTGACTCTCCTATAGTTCTCATAAAATATTTTGGAAAGTACTTTCTATATTTTTCTCTCTTCTTAAAGAGAATACTAAGTGAATATTTATATTTACAATAATCTAGCTATTTTATTGACCATAAATTTGGAAAGAGTATTGTTGTTTTATTTTGTTTTTTTCCTATGCTTGTTAAGTTTTCATTAACTGTGTCTAATTATTATGTGTTTTCCTTAACATTACCCTTGGCTCTCAAATACAAAAAACCAGGAAAATTTCAGTGAAACTCATCACTTAAATGAGCATCATATTGTATTTTCAAATCTTTTATTTGCTAGATTTTTTTATTTCTACTCTTTGAAATTACTTCTGGAAAATTATAATTCAATAAATAAGCATGCCCACTCAATTAACTTCAATGTTCACATTCACTTGCTTACCCAAATTCATCCTATATACATTTTCTGTAAAATGGAATTTAATGACATGACATTAAGTTTTCAGATTTCATAGTAAACAACATTGGCAGAAACCAAAATAATTCTTTAAAAAAAATGATTTAAACTTAAAATGAAATCTAAAATAGTTCAGAGGAAGAAATTGCTCTCCAGTAATTTTTGCCCTCAGGGTTATCCATTACAATGTACTGAGGGTATACACGATCTGGCTTATTTTTGTACTATGTCAGTAAATATAAAGGCAATTTGGCTAAAGAGTTATACCAAATACTAAACCAGACCTCCTAGAGAGGTGGATGATGCTCCAAGTCTGTCAGTGTTAAAGAAGCATTGGGACAATGTCCTTAATAACATGCTTTGCAGTTCAGTCAGCCCTGAAATAGTCAGGCATTTGGATGGTTATTGCAGAACCCTCACAACTGAACTGGTCTGTTCTATCTTATTATAAGTATATATTTTGTGTTGCATTAATCAGAATATTGAAACATTGTCACTACTGACCCTAGCAGTGTCCCTTGTGCACTTTAATTAGAAAAAGGTTTGCTTGTCTTGCAAGAAAAACACAAAATAGACAAAAGAGCAAATTGAGCAGTCTTACATACTGTATTTACTGAAGGACTTGAAATAAAACTGAGATCCAAATAGATTCAAATTTTCAAACCAGGCCTGTCTTTATTTTCTATCAGACATCTCACCAACTTTGACAATATAACACACTTCTACATACCGAAAAATCTGTTATATTTGACTACCACAGATGTCTCTGTAGGTGTATGTGAAGAGCACTCATCATATTATCTTTGAATATTGAACAACATTTAAGTAACTAACACTTTTTGAAATTTTAAATTATTATTTTTATTAATATCTACATTGGATGTTTATAAACACTTGTATTAACATTAAGAATCATCCCCCTCATGACTCACCCGAGGAAATAAGTATCATTAACTATTTTACTGCAGATGGGTATATCTGGGCTGTAAAACCACAGTGAGAAGAGCCCTGAACTGAACTTGCCCTAAGTCTCTTATGAATATTTAAATGCAGGGGAAATGCTGGCTGTAACACATCCTCTGTTGCTGCAGGAATTGAAAGTAAGATTCTCTGAGGTGACCAAAGCTCACATGAATCAAAATTTAAGGCTCAAGGCAAGTACTTTGAATATGCCACATAATAAATAATATTCATTAATGAAATAGAGTTTTTATTTTTTCTGTAACTAATAAATATACATAAATTTTCAAATTAGGACAGACCTGAAGAAAATCAGCGCCTCCTAATCATTCAGCAGTGCTTACAATATAGAACATATTTCAACAACTTTTTTTTCTTTTTTGTCCTGCTGAGAGCCTTCACCAGTGAGGGCTCTCCATGGTCTGCAGTTTCCTTCAGCACATATCCATCTGCTCCACCATGGGTTGTAATGTGGTTGCCTGCTCCACCATAGTTGTCTATGGGCTACATGAGGACTACTGGCTTCATCATAATCTTCTCCAAGGGCTGCAGGGGAAATTCTTCTCTGGTGCTTGGAGCACACATCCTCTCCCTTTTTCTCTCACCTTTGCATCTGCAGGGCTGTTTCTTTCACAACTTTCTTAGCCCTCTCTCTCACATTTACTGTTCAGTATTTTTTTATCCTTTCTTAAATGTGGTATCACTAAGGTGCCACCAGCATTGCTGATAGACTCAACTTTAGCCAACAGCAGGTTTATTTTGGAGCCAGTTTGAATTGGTTCTCTCAGCCATAATGGCAGCTTCTGCTGTCTCCTCACAGAAGGTCCACAGCCTTTCAGGCATCCACCTGCTCTGGGGTGGGTCTCCTCCACAGGCTGCAGTTGGATCTCTGCAGCCCTGTAGATCCACATGTGCTGCAGGGCACAGCTGCTTCACCATGGTATTCATCGCGGGCTGCAGGGGAACCTCAGTTCTGGCACCTGGAGCACCTCCTTTCCTTCCTTCTCCACTGACCTTGGTGTCTGCAGAGCTCTTACTCTCACATATTCTCACTCTCCACTTCTCTGACCACAATTACTTCTGCACAATATCTTTTTTCCCCTCCTTAAATATGTTGTCACAGAGGTATTACTATCATTCCTGATTGCCTTGGCCTTGGCCAGCTGTAGGTTCAACCTGGAGTTGGCATTGGCTTGGCCAGACATGGGGGAAGCTTCTGGCAGCTTCTCACAGAAGCCACCCTTGCAGCCCCCCTGCTACCAAAACCTGGACACAGAAACACAACACAACTGATAATATTTCAAACCTAATAGTCTTATAGTCTTTCCCAGAGACTTATATAATTGGACTACTGAACGTGTGACAGATTAGGTTCCTGCAGAAGTAGATAAAATGGCTTCTTGAACATATGAACTATTGTGTAATACAATCCCTTAAATATCCATCAAAACCAGGAACTATTGTGAAATTATTTTCTTTGCTTCAGGTTAGATTGACATCTAATGAATGTCATCTGTGTAAGCAAAATAATTCTGTAAATATAACAAAAAGGAAAAAAAAAAGAAAACTAGTTTTCTTTCTTTGCCTTTGGGTCTTACAACAGAGGGAAATTATCCAGATAGCAAATGTAAAATATTGTATGCTAAACATAAAAAATTAGGAAGTCAGATCTACAAATTATTTGTACATACATAAAGCTAGTAAGAAAAGTGACTACTTACACATTACTTTTCTAGAAGTGATGAGACTGAATTCTCTGAATGGTTAAATCATCTATAATTAGATAACATCCTAAATCCTTGGTAGCAATGTAAACTTCTTGAGTTAGTTGATTTGGGCATATTATATGTTATAGAATCTTGAATTACTTTCATCTGGTTGTTCAGTTGTTAAAAATTCACTTGAATTCTGAAGTTATCTTGACAATTACAGTGGAAGAGCTGGGAAAATTGCCTTCAGTTTTAAAAAATCCTCAGATTTAAGGGAATGTATTCTTATTAGAGCATTCAGATACATTTGTCTTCATATTTTAAATGAAAAACAAACAAGCAAACAAACAAATCAACAAAAAAAGGATTTCTAAAGATTTTATTTCCAGCATTGTTGAGACTGTGGCCAGACAGAGCAGTAAGAAGAAATTAAACTACTTGGAAAATTTCAATTGATGCCTCATAAGCTGTTTTGTGAGTAAAAGAGCTAGTTTTACAAAAATATACTGGTGTAAGTGTCTAATATGAAAACTGTCTTACAGAGTCAGAATCCTAATTTTACAGAGGCACTGCAGTCCTGAAACGAAATTGTGAACTCATTTAGGCAACAGAGTTTCCAGCAACTCTCTCCATGATATTTCGTTTTCCTTGCTTTAGTCTCAGAACCTTAATGAAGTTAACTTTGTGTGTTGGTTTTTATAAATCCACACTTAATACACATAACTTCTGTTGTAAAGACACTTCCATATTGCTATTGTGAAATCCTCTCCCAGATCCGAGCTTACTTCTTTATAAATGCAGAAACCATGACTTTATAAAAACTTGTGAAGTAAATGCAAAGCTTTACAAACATGTTTTGCAAAATTTTCCATTTTGAGATAGATCAACTGCCTTGTTAACACAGTTGTACCATTCACTCTGATTGTACGTTAAAGGCATCTTTATTGTTTGAAGTCTTGCTACACATATATCTAAATATTAAATAAAATGTCCCATGAGATCTATTGATTCTTGTCTTTGAGAAAATAAAATGAGAAAAGAAAAAGTGGCAAATTAATTTATCAGAATTTAAAAAATGAGTATAATATAATGACAAATATGAGGTGTTTCTTTAAACTGGAGAAGACTCTGATGGTATATGAAATGTAGAGTATAGACAGCTCTATCTAAGGTGAAAATGAATCTTTCATTAGAGAGGAGGAAGCTACGTGAAGGTTTTCAGGATCCTGTGTTGGGACTGACATCATGTATATTCTAGTTTGTTACCCTATTATTTTATCTCCAATAGGAATATATGAAGGCAGTTTTCTAAGTTATAGAGTTAACACACATTATGGACATGAAGAATTAATCAAATCCACAAAGAACTGGATGACCAAAAGTGACAAGAAAAAGCCACTGGAAACCTAAGGGATCTGGGGCAACTTTGTACTTGTAGAGATGAAAAGAATCCAAATCAAAGAGTCTTGAACTATGAATCATTGTAAAGAAAAACATAATGTTAAATTATCACTATATGAACATAAACCATCAAAACACTAAGTGGAAAATGATTAATGACATTTTAGCAAATATCTTCTGTTTCCAGTTCTATCAGAGACATGCTCATCTCTCTATATAAAATACTTCAGAGGCTTCACCTGGAATATTTTATCCCAGGGTTAAAAGATGTTAACTTCAAACTGAAGGAAGAAAAGAAGACTCTTCTGACCAATCAAGGGAATATAAAACCTGTGATATAATAGAAAATTAGGCACACATTTTCTAACTCAAAATAATAAAGATGGAGTTCCCAAAGACTTTCTTCATGAAAAATTCTGACCTTAACACAGACTAGACTTGGTTATGAAAGGCTGGTGCTGTTCTGACACAATTCCTTGTGAATGCAGTTTAGGAATGTAACAGGTTAGATGGCTCTTTCCATATATTTCTTCCTCATTAGCACAACAAACCTCTAGATGACCCATTCCCCTCCTCCCCCACTTCTTTTTTACATACAAGCATCTAATTAAGGCTTCTCTAGTGTTTATAGTCTAGTAATAGTTGAAGTTGTTCTCAAATATGTCATTCTGCCTACTTAATTGTTTGAGACAGTCTTTCCTCATTATCTTCTTGGCCTTAAAATCCAAATGCAGTGACTGGAAAGTGTTCAAAAAACTGTTCTTTCCATTTATCCTGCAAAGACAGCCCAACTGTAAGTTATAGCTGAAAGGCAAAGTCTTGTTCAGCGAAAAGACAAATCAGGGTGAAAACAAGAATCATCAGTGAAGTAAACTCCAGTTAAACTTATACAAGTTTATGTAAATCCCTGAGGGTGTTTTAGTTCCTGATGAAAGGTAGGAATCTTGAGTTCATTTGTTTGTTCTTTGTTGTTTTTGTACCTCTCTAGCTCACTGGTTATTTTGTAACTGCTCCCAAAAACAGTTACCATACCCTTGCTGTTTTAATTACAGCTCATGTTGTTGAACAAGTTAATGTCTCACTTTTTTTTTTTTTTAATTTACATTAAAAAATTACTTTCTGTTTGGACTCATGCCTCAGTTAGATGGAGATGATAAATGAGCACAACTGAAAAAGAAAAAAAATGAGGGTTTTTTTTTGAGTTAGTTTGATTTCCTTTTTCTTTTTTTTTTTATGGTTACTTGCAAGTTGCATAGATTAAAATACCAGGATTCAGGAATAAATATTTGTTCTTAATAATTTTTTTAGTATTCTTAATTATTCTTGTTACTATCAGTCTACTCAGTGACTATTTCATTTTAACAGGTCATTTGCGAACACCTGAAAAATTACAATGGTTCTTTCCTAAGATTTGTTCAGACCCCTAAACAAAAAGTTTTCTGTTCACAACATTGTATAAGCTAATTAAAAAAAAATAAATAAAAGCTTCACTTTTTATAGACACTACATTTTTGTAGGAGGAAACTCTCACAAAAAGCATTGACTGTTGCTGACTACATGGTGTCCTAGCTTTGAGAGAATGGATGAGGATCATCTAGTCATTCAAGTGCTCCCTCAAGAGCTGCATTTTGTTTTTCAGGTCCTCTTTTCTCCACCACTTCCTGCCCCTTTCTTCTCTGTGGATCCACTGGAGTACTATGAGAAATTAGGTCTCCTTTAGGTTTTTGAATGAACATATCTATTGACATCTATACTGAATTGAACCCAACTTCACTTGGCATGGTATCAGCCTTATATTCATTAGACAGTATCCCTTAGAGCAATTAAGCCCAGATGTTATTGAATCAAAAGTTCTACAACATCAAATCATTCTCACCATATTCAACTCAAAATGCTGATGAATAACTATCTCTCTCCAGAACAAAACTGGGCCACATGAAATAACATTTCTTTGTCATAGAATGAAATAGATAAATCAAAACTTGGCTGCACTTGGTCACAGCACCAAGCCTGCTAGAGATCAAGAAATGTTTGGACAATGCTCTCATGCACATGGTATAATTATTGGTCTTGTTCTGTGCAGGTCCAGGAGTTGGACTTTTATGTTTGTGGGGAGATGGCTGGGGGTAAACTAGAGGAGACTGTTATATTACAATGGTACAACAATTATGTGGTAAAAGGCAAGTGCTACTCCCTGGATGGAATGCGGTCAACATGATCCACGATAACTCCCTGTACAATGATAAGCACCTGCTACAGGGGCTGGAACAGAGGGCGGGGCAGAGTGGAGATATAACAGCTTCCCTCTGTAGAAATCCTTGCAGGGAGGAGAATTTAGTGGTACTTCGTATTTGATAAGACTGCATAGCACCTGTCAGCCAAGGAGGAGAGAAGACGTACTACTTCTGAGTCAATAACTGTGGCAAAGTCTCTCTCCTCAGATGAATTTGGTTCATTAAAATCCAATTGTAATACAGATGATCCCAAAGTTACGCTCCTGCAAGGTACTCCACCATTCCCAGACAGGTGCCCTATATTCTTTTGAATGTATCTTTAAAACTGAAGTGAAAAAAATTAACACCAATCACATACAAAAGTATTTATGACTAAAGTTACTCAAGATCCACCTAAACATAAAGAAATAGTATAAAGGTAAGTTGAGAATGGGGCAAAAATTTGGGAACTTGTAACTGCTGGGATCAGACAATGGGATGAATCTGTCTACTCCACTGTGAGGACGCCAGTTGGGTAAGAACTATACTCTATGCACGCTGAATATTTTTAGTGGGATTAAACCTTTTTCATGTATTGCTTTAAATACGTCTTTGCAGTCAGATACTATAACTGGCAATCTCTGAACCTTAATCTGTCAAAATTTTCTATTAACAAGGAGTGTTATTCTGTAAACTATTAGTGTGAGTCCTTCACAGGAGCTGGCAGTTGCTGGCAGCAGGCAACACTCAAATAAAGTGGAAAGACCCACTGAGGTGTCTCCCTTATGCTCTGTTGGATTAGCTCCTTGAAAAGGGCAGTCAGATCACCCTCCCATCCAGTGGGACTGTTTAGTGAAGGGTCCCCATAACAGGACACTGACTGATTGGTTGGGCACAAGGGTCTCAGCTTTCCTGGAGCACTGACAGACAAATTAAACCCTAAAAGTTGAGGAAATCTCCCCACGATAGGGGCCAAGGAAATCTCCCCTTTTCTCATGATAACGATCCTAGTGTGGGTGTCTTTGAACTGAGGATATTCTACAATTTTTTGATTCTATGAAACTTGATTTTGCTCCTCCAGAATCATTTCAGAATACTTTACTTTCCTGAAAAACCTTGGATACCCCCATGTCATACCCATGTCATGTAATACATATTCTTGATTTCATCGTATGAAATTCTGGTATACTGCAAAACACCTGTACCTGTTTCAGAGAGACTGCCATCAGCTTTTGAACAGTTTAGCCCTGAACAATGGGAACATGAGAGATACATCTTTGGGAGCAAGCAAATGGCATTGGAGATTCAGCCTGGATGATCAAGTGCTAGCTGATTTTAATTTCCTTTTGTTTTTATAGTTTTATTTCTATGTCATTTTTATTTTAATTAAAAAAAAAAAAGAGGAAAAGGTAGATGGGAATGAAAGAAAATACTGCAATGCAGAATAAATCTTATGGATGGCGCTTTTTTATCACATAGCGCCAAAGAAATGTCTAGATTTTTATTGATACTTCTGATTTGTGGTAGAGCTTTGCAGCTTTTCTGTGGATGATGGAGGAAAATGGACATTTCCAGAAAAACAAATGACTGTGGGAATAATCAATTTTGCCTAATTTTGTCTTTTGTCTATTCTAATTCTTCCACATTCCACCTATAAACAAAATAAAGAAACAAATAGTTGTACTCAGTTCAATCTAAAAAGATCTTTAAGATAGAAAAGAGGAATTAACTGGAAGAGGCAATATATTTTCATTAAATACAGAAAGAGTTTTTATGACTATCTTAGACTACATGACTGTTTACTAAAACAAAATATCTGAAATGATGTAAAATGAATCCCTTTAAGTGATAGTTCTCATCTGAATCGCTCAGTAATTAAGTGGGAGAGATTTACCTTCAAATGTTGATTGATTCTGTCCATGATAGATGAAGATTTATGTCTTGTGAGTATACGTGTACTTATACAACTCATTTACAATAGGAACATAACTTTTTTGCAGGTTTAAGCACAAGATGATGTTATACCTAATCTGTGTTGCCTTTGGTAGATAAAAGTAGATGAGCAGAAAAACTCTACAGCCTTCAGCAAAAGAAAACCCCAAAACTGTCTACAACACAAATTATATGCAGACTGAGAAAGTGACTTTTATTTTATAACTGATTTTTTTTCACATTATATTGTTCAGAATTTTTTCTTTCATATAAAATGTATTTAATTATTGCCCATAATTCAGACAATTTGTTTCTATTTTACCTGAGTAAAAATGTGTAGATAAGGAATCCAAGGAAATATTGCCTAAGTAAACACAAGAATATTTAGGCATATTTTTAGAAATGTGTCACAATAATATCAATTTTTAAAATGAAAAATACACTATGACCAAAGAAATCAGAATAAATAACAGTGAAAATCATACATATATATAATATTTCCCTCAATGTTATAAGTTTCTTTCAAATAGTGAAAAGGAAAGGCAACTATTTTTAAAACTTATTGCAAAAAATACTAATGCAACATTGTCCTAGTTACTGTGACCGGGACCACTTTATCACTGTGTGGGTGCAACCAAAACTGTATATTCTACACCCTCTACGTCATTTCTGAGGAACTGTTTATAATGAATCATTCACAGCAACTGCCCAAGGCACACCTGTCCACTCAGGCTACAGGCCTGAGAGCCATGGAAATGTTTCTGTCTTCACACCAATGACTCAGCTGTGGTAACTCCCCTCCGGGGAGGCATTAGTACCTTCACACTCAGCCTGAAGGGTCATGTCTGCTAATGGGCCATTAGGGACTGGCACAATAGGCAGCTGCAACAATAGGCAGCTGCAATGACCTGAACCGTCAAAGATTCTAAAATTATCTCATGACTCACAGAGTTAAATCACCCATTGTGAAACACTCCATCTTGGGGAGAGATACTGAGCATCCCCACCTAAACCTGAGCATATATAATCTTTGGGTTTTGGGAGTCTGGATGTCACTTGTCAGATCCAGACAAGGACCAGAACCTCAGCAGGACTGTGACCATCATCCTCACCAACAGGTCTTTTTTTCAGTTTGTATTCACCGTGACCATGTGGCACTCAGCACAGGGGATAACGAACACCATTCTGTTCACGCCCCAGGGAGCTGGGTTACAGATTTGGGTTTTGTGAGTTAAAACCAATTTTTTCTCTGTATCATTGTATTTATTGTAATCTTTTTATAAAATTGTAACCCTGACTTGTAATCTTTTTTGAGTTGGGTTCATTTCTCATGGCTGTTTACCTTTAAATCAGCACAAACATATTAAAAATTTCTTTATATACTAGAAATAGTTATACTTCACAGTTTATATTCAACTTAAAAATGTGGTACATTAGTTAAAAATTCATTGGTTATGTAAAAAGGCAAATATAGCCTCTCATTATATTTCTAATTGGTTGTATTTTCACACAGGCATGAGTTCTCTACTGATCTGTATTTTGAGTGGTCATTTCTTGCTATGCAGTTAAAACAAAAATGTGTCAAAAGGAACTTTCTGCTTCCCTCAACATCCGTGGCAGTATATTACACTTGCACTTCTTTCCTTAATTTGCTTCATAACTGTTGATCTCAGTAGAACTGAAGAGGACTACATACTAGCATATCAAATCAGTTTGTTCTGTGTTCCACCATGAAGATATGTGTATTACATGCAAGGAGGGATAGAAAGAGGTCTTATGCATCAAACTTTTCATAGTGCCAATATTTTGTACAGACACCATTTGGTACTGAGTCTGTAATTCTTCCGTTACAAGAAATGTATTGCCATTTCAACAGCTTGTTTAGTATTCTAATGCAATAAGTATCAAAATAAAACAAACAAACTAAACAAACCCAAATCAATAAACCCTCCCAGGTTAAAAAAAAAACAACAAACAAACAAACTGAAAAACAAACAACATCTAAAATACACTATCACATTCTTTTTTATAATATAAAATGTGGGAAAAAAACATTAAGGCTAAACTTGAGAAATTCTTTACTTCCCTTTTAGCAAAAAATATGTAAGACTGAAGTGTCTCAGTGTGATTAATCTTGCAAAAGCCACAATATCACAAACTACAATTCACAGAAACATTCTTTATACACTAATGAATAACTGAAACAGTCAGTCTTGTCAGAGCTACTATCAGCTACAGGTTTAGAATTAAAAAAAATTTATCCATTTGTGAATGCCTGTAAAATATTAACAGCTTATCATATGAAGGTATTTTTTTCTGAGGTATGAGCATAGTCATTAAAATAACTGCTTTATGATTCATTTATACTGAAATCTGCCCACTTTTTACATCAGTGGTTATGAGAAGCAAAAGACATTTTTTACCTGTATTTCTTCTAATGAATCTTCTCATGTTTCTCATAGTTGCCATCAGAAATTTCAAAAGATTATAAGAATTATCATATTTTTGTCTGCTAAGAAACTGTTAAGTAGAAAATAATTTTAATAGCAAAGTCAGATGGCAGAGACCGATCTTAAAGAAGTGTATTTCTGTAATGTCTAAATTATAATTAGATCTAATTGCCACAAGTTTTGCAGTTTTTACCTTGACAACATTTATTTAGTAGTATTAATATTGATGTTGATCCCTAATAATCATGTTTCAGAGTTAAACAGGATGTTTAGAAGCAGCCCCACCTCTTTGGAGTAGGATTTACTGATTCATTATCCCTGATGATCTCAGTTATAGCAATAGCACAAAGAAAGAATGTTAGAATGAGATATCAGTAATCTAGAAGCTAAAAAATCACAGATTTTTTTCTACAAATAAATATCCATTTATGGTCCTTATGACAAATGAATAATAGTACAGATTATATAGTGTAAAGAAATTTTATTTAAAATATCTTTTTATTACACAGATAGTAGTTTTTAATTGACATTATATTCCCAATTATGTTATAATTCTCAAAAAAATACGTGTAAAAAATCATGGTCCTGATCTGAAAAGCAATGTGTTATAGCAACACAGCTACAGTATATCAATACTCAAAGAACATGTAATGAGATATCAGTTTTAGGCATCAGTTTGTTATCTTTTGACTCAATACACAGCAGGAAGTTTCAAATAAACAAGATTAGACATTTGCCATTCATTTTAGTGTAGGCCCATTATGCTATTTATAGTCAAAGGACTATAATGAAGAATAAAAGATGGGAGACAGAAATGTAAACTACAAATTCCACCAAACTTGGGACTGTTTATAGAGCAGTGAGATTTTTGCTTTTAGCAAAAACCAACTGGAACCGTATTGATACACTTGTACAATATAAATAGGATACTAAAGGAAGTTATAAATTAAAATATTATTTTCAGGCATAACACATTTATAAAACTGTAGTTTAAATAAAATAAATGTGAAAACAAGGAAAAAGTTTCTCTTTAATTCTGTTACAAAATTCTGTAAAAAAATAAGAAACCATATTCTTGTGCTTTAATCCTTTTGCCATGAGCAAATAGAGAGTGGTTCCGCATTACATCTGCCAAACAAATGTCTCAAACAGTAAGGAGTTCTGTTCTGGTTACCAGTAATAATTGTGTATTATAGGTTGAGAAGACAAAGCAGGGAGCTCTGATGAAGATCATTGCTATTGTCCTCTATTTTCTTTGTGTGGCTAGTAACAGTCCATTGTCATAGAATCGTACAATTATCAAGGTTGAAAGAGGCCTTTAAGATCATCCAGTCCAACCATCAACCCAGCACTACGACTGTAAACCTCTAAACCACTAAAACACATCAACAAGTGCCAAATTCAGACACCTCTTGAATACCTCTAGGGATGATGACTCCAACACATTCATGGGAGATCTATTCCAATGCTTGACCACTCTAACAGTGAAAACGTTTTTTTCTGATACCTATTCTGAATCTCCTCTGTCTCACCTTAAGGCCACTTCCTCTGATCTTCTCACTGCACACACAATAGAAGAGACCAGCACCCACCTCACTACAACCTCCTTTCAGGTAGTTGTAGAGAGCAATGAGGTTCCTCCGGAGCCTCCTTTTCTTAAGACTATACAAACCCAGCTCCCTCATGTTTTCTAGACCTTTGTCAAGCCTTGTTGCTCTTCAGTGGACACACTCCAACACCTTAATATCCCTTTATCTCGATGTCCTTTTTAAAGTGAGTGGCCCATAATTGGACAGAGTACTCAAGGTGCAAGCTCACCAGTTCTGAGTACAGGGGAATAATCACTTCCCCAGTGCTCATGGCTACACTATTCTTGATAGAGGTCAAGATGCCACTGGCCTTCTTGGCCACCTGGGCCCACTGCTGGCTCATATTGAGTTGTCTGCGAACCAGCACCTCCAAGTTTCTCCTGAACAGCTCTTAAGCCACTCCTTTCCCAGCCTGTAGTAATGCATGGGGTTGCTGAGACCAAAGTGCAGTAGCTGGGGAACATGACTACCAACAGGCCAACAACTGGATTTTGCTCCATTCAGCATGACTCTCTGAGCCTGGGCATCCAGCTAGTTTTTTGATACCCATCGAAGAGTCCATCCAGACAGTTTTTCTAGGAGAATGCTGTGGGGAACAGTGTGAAATGCTTTACTGAAGTTGAGACAGACAACATCCACAGCCCCTCCCTCATCTACTAAGTGGGTCACTCTGTCACAGAAAGAGATGACCTTGGGATGATCTCAGTTAGTTAGAAACTGATGCTAATAAAGTCAAGGTTCTGTGTTGGATCCTTGTATTGGCTCTTCACTTTAGAGTTAGACTTGATACTTGTGGGTCCCTTCCAACTCAAAATATTCTGTGTGATCCGGTTGGTTAAGCAGTACCTGTGTTTTGTAATCCTGTGTTGACTGGGCTTGATCCCCTGGTTGTCCTGCCTGTGTTGTGTACTGGCACTCAGGATGATCTCTTTCATAACTTTTTCCAGAACTGAGATTAGGCTGGCAGGCTGGTAGTTCCCAAAATCATCCTTTTTATCCTTCTTGTAGATAGACGTGTCACAGCACAGGGCAGGGGAACTCTGAGACCTGCAAGTGCAGCAGCCCCCACAATAACACCCATCACCCTGAGGCTGAGTGAGACCATTTCCATGAGTTGGGGAATTCCAGAGACACAACTAAGGGTGTGTAACACCAGAGATTGGTGTTAGTCATTTTTCTTGAGTGACAAATTTATGATGACATTCCCATACTGATTTAAGGTATTAATTTAAGGTATTAATGTGACATTCTTGTACTAATTTGAGCAGCATTAGCATTATTGTAACTGGATTAATGGTAATTATTTTATTTAGATTAAATTGCTGAGATGGTTGACTCCATATGTATAGTATGTTTCCTTATGCCCATAACAAGATTTTACATAAAAACAGTTTGTCCTTTGTCTTTGGGGGAGGAAATTTATATAATATAACAGGTAATTATTGTGCATGTGTGAAGGAAAATCATGTCAGTAGCTAAACATTACACAAATAGGAGAACGTTGCCTCTGTGGACACTGGGACTAATGAGCATAAAATTAGAACTGACAATCTGAGCTATGCAGATATGCTTTTGATTAGAATAAAAGTTGATTTTAGAGGAGACACAAGCTAGTTGTACCAGCATCAACTTCGAGTTATTCAAATTCACAGATGTAGTAGATTGAATAAAATGGGTTAATGACAAAGTCTGGGTAGGGACAACTGCCTATTTCCTTAAGCATGGATGTGTCCCATTTATAAAACTATGAGCTGAATTATTGAGCAGGTGTCAGAAAATTCTGTGTGTGTGTGTGTGTGTGCACATGCATGTGTATTCACCAAAGTGTTTCCCTGAAAGTGATTCCTAAAAATAATGATACAGCTGATGTACAAAGAACAGAAATGAATAATAGTGGAAGTCTGCTAGAGAGTCTATTCTTAGATTTTTCATCAGATGATTTGTTACCGTTCAATCCAGAGAAACAAAGCACAGCTCTAAATTTCTAGAATCATAGAATGGTTGGATCTCTGAAGATCAAATTGTCCAACCTGCCTTCTCAGGTAGGACCACCTAAAGCAAGATGCCTAGGACCATGTCCAGAGAGCTTTTGAGTATCTCCAACGTGGGAGACTCCACAACCTCTTTGATCAACTTGTTTCAGTGCTTAGTCACCCCCACGGTGACCAGAGGGAACCTCCTGTGTTTCAGTGTGTGACAATTGTCTCTGGTCGTGTCACTGGGTATCAGTGGAAAGAGTCTGACAGTGTTTTCATTGCACCTGCCATTCAGGTATTTATATGCATTGATAATATTCCCACTTAGACTTCTCTTTTCCAGGCTGAACAGTCCCATCTCTCTCAGACTCTCAACCTGTGTGAGATGCTCCAGCCAAAAGGAAGGCAGCAGCAGCAACAGCATTTCAGCCTGGGCAGAAAGCCTGGGTCCCCAAGCACTAGGCTGGTCTCCAGCAGCTGGGCAGAAGGACCTCCAGCTCCAGAGCTCTTGGAAGCAGTGCTCATTTACAACATCCCTTAACACAGATCAGTTTTGTTGCCTGCATGTATGTGCACAGTGACCCTTGATATTCCCTGCCTTGGCCTACATGACCTCTGGCTGGCTCTAATGAAGGACACATCTTCTGAAGATGCTTTTATCTCCATTTGGATGCCAGAAATGCCTTAAGAAATCTTACTAGTATCCAAATGTCTGCATAGCTCTAATAGAGAAAAGAGAAGTTATGAGAAAGCAACATGCCTTCTGTACAGGCAACTGTAAATGAATTGGGATGCCCTAGGAATCTCAGATTGTATCTAGTATCTGCTGATAGACCCCACAAGTCTGTAGGTCCCCTGAATGTCTCTCCAGCTCATTCTTCTCACACACCTTTGGAGTCTTCCTCACAGTTCTGAAGTGTCTATTGCAGTGATGTGAGTCTTTTAGTGAGTTACTCCAAGCACTTCAAGGGTCAAATTGGGGAAGAAAATCAACAGTTCCGGACTAGCAATTTGGCACCACCTCTGGTGCTCACAGTCTGCCTGACTGTTTTGGTTCTCATGAGTTTGCAATTTTTTGAGTGATTAACAGGTTGTTTAAACTCAATAATGTCCTCTCTTGTAATTAAGGGAGCTACATTATTCTATAGATCTAATACCTGTGGGCAACCACTGCTAGAAGCCAGTTCTAAACCACACTATCTTAAAAAGCCTGAACTGAAACTTAGATATTGAGTTCAAGTGGCACTTAGATACAATTTCCATGAGTTTGCATTCATATACTTACCTAAGTTTAGGTGCCTCTAATCAGAAGCTGAATTCAACATCCATGGATGATACCTGCCATTTCAAGGGCCTTTAAATCAGAGTCTTTTCATGTTAATACATGTAACTCCTTTGGGATGCCTCCCAAATTTAGGTTAAATATTGGAAGGGAACAGTCTAACATATTAGAGTTATAGCTCCCTCAGGAAGGACACTTCCATACACAGAATATGGCAGACACACCAGGAGGTCACAGCTGAGGGTATCACAGAAAATCCTATAGCTCTGCATGGGACCAGGACTATGGAAGAAATACGGTGGAAGGGCCATACAATCAGCTGCTGTTAGGTGGCAATCATACAGGGGGAAGGGATGTCCTCAGTAATGCTTTATCACTGAAATATTCCCAAGAGTTGCCATTCTTAGAATAATTTTAGTTTAAGAAAACCAGTTGCTTAAATCTTGTTCTTTCTTCCATATGTTTGAGATATTTTCTTACATGCTGTCATGTAGAACTATTTCAGTGTATCAGCTGAATGTGTTTAAAATCTCTAGGACTCAATGCTTAAGTATTGCATAAACTCTGCACTTCCCTTTGTATAGGGGTAAAATTCACCTCATATGTTTCAAGAATTATTAAATGTTGATGACATAATGGGAATTAATGTCACATCAGGGCTCTTGGTGAAGACACTGACATCAGATGAGAAAGGAATTTCATATTGCAAAAATGACCCTTGACACTGCAATATTATATGCACTGGTTTACTACGAGAAATAAACCAAGCTGCCTCTGATAATAGCAAAATCAATTACTGCTTCCTTATTCTGGCCTGAGCTGTGTTCTGCAATTTATTCTTTGTTTCTTGTTGTTGTTGTTGTGTTTGAAGAGGGAATTATATTCTCCAGACTGATGTAGGATGTTCTCTGCGTCTTTCAAAGATGTATAATTTAACAACTCAGATGACTAGATATAAACTATGCACATACATACTTACACACTATAAATGTGCATGTGTGAAGATATCTTTTACAATAAGTCTTTATAAAATAAGAATAATACATACAACAAAACCTGTTTAGGTCTTTAATTTAGTATTGAAGCCAGTTGCTTCCTTAGAATTTATTTTGTAGCAGAGGAAGAGGTTTGGTTTTGGTTTTGGGTTTTAGGTTTTTTTTGTTTTTTTTTTTTTTTTGCATACATCAGTTTTTATACTTTTTCCTAAAGACATAGCTAACTTCAAATCTAACACTGAGACAATTTTATCACTTATTTTCCATATTTTACTCAATAATATATTTATACTAAGTCCAGAAGCAGTAACTTATATTAAAAGTAGATTTCTGTAGATTTATTTGTTTTAACACTGTGGGTCATATGCAATCCTCTTTTGAAAGGCTCCAGAAAAGAGTCTGGGAGTATTATGGTGATCATTGGTGATCATAGATGTCATCTGTCCCATAACCAGGGGTGTTCTTTGACCAGTAATATGTGTATGAGCCGTTGCTTCCTTTCACAAGATTTCCACAGTGGGAATTTTTGTCCATATGCATTAACCAGGATGTGCTAACCAGATCTCTCCTCCATCAGACTTGGAATTAGTGCTTTACTGTCACAAATTCCTCCCTTCTCTGTTTATCTCAAGTTCCTGCCTCAGTGGCTAACCTTACAGGAAGTTCCTTCTGTGGCTTTGACAGTTTTTGAGATATGCAACGGTGTTCTTTAACTCTTTTACAGCCACCTGGGCACACTGCTGGGTCATGTTCAGCTGCTGTTGACCAGCACCCTAAGGTCCTTTTCCATCAGAAGATTTCCAGCCACTCTGCCACAAGCCTGGAGTGCTGCAAGGGGTTGTTCTGACCCGAGGGCAGGACCCTGCACACAGTCTTAATGGACCTCATACAGTTGTGTTCAGCTCATTAATCCAGCCTGTTCAGATCCCTCTGTAGTGCTTTCCTACACTCCCACTCAACTTAGCGTTGCTTACAAACTGACTGAGGATGCACTCAAATCTTCTCATCTGGACCACTGATAAATACATTAAACACAACTGGCCCCAGTACTGAGCCCTGGGAAATACCACTTGTGACCAGACAATGACAGGATTTAACTTCATTCACCACCACTCTCCAGGTTTAGGCATCCTTTGCACTTCAGGGCTGCCTCCCAAGGCAACTAGACTCCTAAAAAGGACAAAGTCTGCCCTCCAGAAGTCCAAGGTAGCAGTTCTGTGGACCCCTCTCTTTATTTCTTGGAGAACAAAAAACTATTCATAATCGCATGGTTTCCTTGCCCAAGACAGTCTCCAAGCATCCTATCACTCTGGGACCCTCGTAGACCCTTTCCTCTCTGTGTTGCATTTTCAGCAGACATCTAATAAGCTGAAGTTCCCCACAAGAACAAAGTCTAGCAGTTGTGAGACTTCTCTCAGTTACTTTTAGAATATTTCATCTGGCTCTTCATCTTGGTTCGGTGGTCTATAACAGACTTTCATGATGATATTTGCCTTGTTGACCTTCTCCACAATTCATACCTATAAGCACACAGTCCCCTCATCACTGCCATTGAAAAAACTCTAGACACTCAAGTTAGTAGTTGTATTTGTAATCATATCTAATTACAATTGAGGGTTTGTGGATCTCACTAATTTCATTAAGCTAACAGGGAAACTTGAAAGTTATTGTCAATGCAAAAAATGACACACTTAAAGCTACAAATTTTAGTTTCAACTTTGGAAGTGAGGAAAATTAGAGTGAAATAAATTATGTCAGTGAACAGAGATGAAAAGAGCAAAGCAAAGTTCAAAGCAAGGCTTAGTTTATGCTGTTTTTTCTCATACTCTGAAACATGCTGGGCATTATAGCATAGTTCTGGTTTTGACCAAGTTTAAACTAATGTCTACTCATTGAAGATGAGCCTGTCTAAAGATCTATAACAAAAGAAGCTTTCATAGCTGCCCCAGGCATATTTTTCTGTGTGTATGTCAAATACTTTAAATAAGAAATAGAATACATTCCAGATGGCTTATGAAGAACGATAACATTGACCAAGTACTAAACACTCTTTCTTTAAAATAGCTTGTAAACATCAAATAGGATTGCTAGAATCATTCAGCAGTAAACTGTTTTTATTAGTGCTTATAAAAGTCCAAATTGCTTCATTTCCTCAGAGACAGAAAAAAAAAAGAAATTGTATAATCTTCTAATTCTAAGTGGAATTAAGTATATTCGTGGATAATGTATAAAATTGAGAAGCAGCAACATACACAAGTTTTAATCCATAATTTTATCATGTGGTAACAGCTATAAAGGAATAAAACCTGGGTGATATGGCAAAAATAAAAACCATATACTTCTGCTAGCTGACCAAGAGGTTTTAATTTCATATTTAAAAGACATCAATAAGGATTTGGGGAGATAGTTTTTTTTAATATTACATAGTACACTAACTTTTATCATACTTAGGTTAAGACTTAAAAAGACTACTCTTTATACCAGTAAAATAATTAAGAAGCCACAACCTTTAGGTAGGAGTGTTTAGAATGCTTTGTAATCTTGGATTTTTGTGTTCAGAGTCTTCTGATCCTCTTTCCAGATCTAAAGGGTCTGAATTAGACTCTGGGATCAACTCAGTTGGTTTGAACATGGTGCTAACGATGCTGAAATTGTGGGTTTGGTCCCTGTACAGACCATTCATGTAAGAATTGGACTTGATGATTCCTGTAGGTCCCTTCCAACTCAGAATGTGCTGTGTGAATCAAGATCCAGATTTAAATGTTTTAGTCCACTCAGAATCATACAGACTTCTCTCCCTAAAAGACAAAGTGTTTCTATTTTCTCATGCTTTATTTAGGCAATATTTATTAATAGCAGTCTTTAAAACTGTGGTTCATAAGACTGTAGAATTATGAGGTACTTAATTTCCTTTAAAAAAAAAAGAATCAAAACAATTAGCATACAATATTTAAAAAGTCAATATAATTTAAAGCTAAGAAATACTTTAAATAAAAATCAAATTCTGATTACTGACATATTTTTTTCAGTTTGAGCTGCCTAAATATCCCAAGTTATCATCTCTTCAGGATGTTTGCTATATGAATGGACTCTAATGGATTATTCCTATCTCTAAAATCATGATAAATATTGAAAAATACATGCAAATATACTCCTTTCAAAAACATAAAAGTAAAGGTTGATATGAAATATCACTTTTAGATATTGCGAATCTGATGACATTATACAAAACACACTGCACAGTGCCTCCCTTATTAACCAAACAATCTGGAAACTATTGAGAAGTCTCTTACAGCAAGGCTCATTAATTGAAATATGTGGCAATAAATGTCTGTGTCATATTACAATCATGCTGTTCTATGTTATATAAAAGATTACTCCCAAATAATCTTTTTGTTACAGGCATACATTCAGTATGCAATATCCATTATGAACTTTTGTTATACATTGGAGAGTTCTCCAGAATGATAAAATTTTATGGTAAAATTTAGTATTGCCTTTTTTTTTTTTCTGGCAGAAATCATTTATTTGTTGCAAAATGTTCAGTGGTAAAACAGTATGATCAAATACAAACTAAAATGTGTACCTTGAGATGAAAACACCCAGAGGTGAAACTAAGTACTAGTGAGTCACTTAAAATGCAGGAACTCAAACATTGCTTCAGCTGTGTCGTACGGAGGAATGTCCTTCTTCATGCAACTCATTTGTTGCAAGGCTAAACAGCGATATTTAAGAAAGGTGTCTAAACCCACCATTTTAGACCTGATTTTGTTTAAACATGAAACAAAGGAGTTCTAGTATACCATATCATCATGGCCAGTAACAGACCACAGACTTCAGACTGCCTTTACCAGACCTTGGAGGTGAATTTGGTCATGTGTAATCTGTGTTAACTTTTCTTCATGTGACTGCTGCTTTGTTTTTCCTAGTTTAACCACTACATTTTTTTCCTCATCAGGCATCTATGGCTAATTTGTTTCCCTTATCACTGTATGGTAAAGCCATAGGTTTGTACAGAGAGGAGAAAATGTAGTGAGAGAATAAATTATTCCAGAACTTAGCACTAGTGACTAAAGCAAAAAGATTAGGCTGTGTGAATTGTATTTTAGTCTTGGGTCTACATCTTAGTCTACATCTATGAAAATGCAACTGATAGCTAAAGAATCACAAGTTAAACCTCAGCTACAGGATATTTTCTAACAAAAGGTAAGGGAATATCCCAAGACACTGAAAAAAGCAGTGCCAGGGGACTGCAAAAGAAGATCAGAAGACAAGACTCCTGTCTCTGTGAAGAGGATTGGATGAGCAGAAGTGCCATTAGCAAATTAGGAGACCTATAGAGACTATAAAATCCAGCAACAATCAGATGGGATCACTCTTTGGAGACACCCAGATTGATCTCTAAGCGCTATTGCACATAAAGTTTCCTCTTCTCTAGGCTGAATAAGGCAGGTGACTTCTTTGGATCCTTTCTAATAGCTTTATCTCTTTCTTATATTGTGGTGCACACAATATTCAAGGTGAGGCCACACCAGTGCAGAGCAGAATGGGACAATCACTTTCCTTGACTGGCAGGTGATGCCTTGCTTGGATGCAGGACTGGAAGGAATAGTAAGCAAGTTTGAAGACGACATAAAACTCATGACGAGCTGTTGACTCCCTCAAAGGCAGGAAAGCCCTGCAGAGAGACCTTGACAAATTAGAGGAGTGGGTAATCAACCATATGCAGTTCAACAAGGTGAAGTGCTGAATTCTGAACCTGGGATGGGGCAACCCTGGATGTACATACAGACTGGGGAATGAGATTCTGAAAAGCAGTGCCATGGAAAGGGACCTGAGGGTCCTGGTTGATGGCAAGTTGAATAGGAGTTAGCAGTGCCCTGGCAGCCAGGAGAGCCAACCATGTCCTGAGGGGTATCAGGCACAGCATCGCCAGCTGGTCAAGGGAGGAGATTGTCCTGTTCTGCTCTGCACTCGACTGGCCTCACTTTGAATACTGTGTGCGGTTTTGGGAACCACAATATAAGAAGGAGATTAAGCTCTTAGAGAGTGTTCAAAGGAGCACAACAGAGGGCCTTGAGGGGAAGCTGTATGACGAGCAGCTGGGGTCACTTGGTCTGTTCAGCCTGGAGAAGACTGAGAGGAGACTTCACCACACTCTACGACTTCTCATGAGGAGAAGAGACACTGATCTCTTTTCTGTGGTGAAGAGTTACAGGACTCGAGGGAATGGCCTGAAGTTGTGTCAGGGGAGGTTTAGGTTGGATATGAGAAAAGGGTTCTTAACCCAGAGAGTGGTTGGACATTGGAACAGGCTCCCCAGGGAAGTGATCACAACACCAAGCCTGACAGAGCCCAAGAATCATTTTGACAATACCCTCAGGCACAGGGTATGAGTCTTGGGATGGTTCTGTGGAGGGCCAGGAATTCAACTCAATGATCCTTGTGAGTTGTGCACTGAAAAGAAATTACTTGAAATATATTCTCGACTTGAACTCAGACCTTTAAGAAAAATTCCCTTTTACCAACTGTAGCATACAAAGAAGCCAAAAATATGTTTCTCCATTGTTTTCTGCCTCTCAATATATCCTGCTAACATCGCCATGTCAGCTTTCGTGGAAGAGCTTTCTCAAGGAAATATTTCCTGCCAGAAGATCCTGGCTTTGTCGTCCATTTCCCACATCTGGACTTGACTACGTGCCAAAAAGAAGTCGAAAAGCATTATAAAAACCTGAAGATGAATTCAGAAGTTAGAGGAGCAAGAGAGAAGGAGAAACTAGGGAACCTTGCCTGGTTTTTCTTCTGATCTCTCCTCTCAGCTCGCCTTGCCCTCCTTCCAACACCACCAGCCATCCTCTGCCTCGAGAGAGAGACACCCTGCCAGCCTGGAGAGAGCATCAGCCTAGAGCGAGACTGCTTGCCAGCCTGAATAGAGTCTGTGACTGTGTGTGAGGTATGTCCTTTCTCTGTATTTTTCTCTTACAGGCTAAAACAAGGCAGCCTCTTTTGCAGCTAAACCTGAAGCCAGCCGGTCCGGTCGTGAGGGGAACTAACGGGCATTTTGCATTTCAGACTCACCATCCTCTGGCAGCTAAGAGAAAACATCGTGGCAGAAACAGAGAGAGCATCTGCGTGTGTCCCCCCCCCCAGTTACATCGATAAGGCACTCAAGGAGTTTTTTCACGGTGGTATCTTTTCCTCTGCTTCTATAAATAATCCCAAGCGTTTTTCCTAACTTTTCTTATTTTTCCTCTTTTCCTTTCACATCTCTCTAGCAATCAATTAATAAAAATCAGCTTTTGGTATTTACAGATAACTTGTTTGAGTTTTAATTTTGCTCAAGAGAATATTCAAACTTATAGTTCAATCTGCATCAAAATTAAGCAGATCTGAACGTTACACCAACTTCAGTTCATTTATTGTCAGGCCACTTTCTCTCTAAGTAGCACACAATAGCAGCAGCAGAGGTTTAAATTAGTAAAAATACATAAATGTAATTTGTGTGAAAAGTAAAGGACCCTTTTTGTTCCTAAGTGCTGTGGTACTAATGATTCAGATCTAGAAATCATCTTATTTCAAGTTACCAGAAACTTCAGCTGAACAAAAATAAATTGAAATAACACTTATTAAATTAATTTGTCTCTCTTCTTTTTTTGCATATTTTCTACACAAATGAACACGAATGAAGTACAGGAGACTGGATTGTAATTAGAAAGGTTAATGTTCAAGGGCATTAAATAGTTCTTAGAATTTGGAATCTATTTGCAGTTACTCAAGAACTCATTTGCAAAAATAGTGTCTACTCTCTGACTAGTCACTTGGTGTATTTAATAATAATGGTTTGTGGTTGGGACTATTTAAATGATCGCCTTTCAAAGAATATTCTGATTGAATGCAGCCTTTAATCATTATAAATTAAAAAAAAATAAAAGAACACTTGGGACTTGAAGGAGTTGGACTAGGGAGTGATACCTATGCAAAACCCAGAGATTGCAAGAGATATGTCTGGCAGGCAGGAGTGCTACAGGAACACCAGAACCTTTTTACTTTTCACAGCAGCATCTTCAAATAAGCAGCAGGTTTCTATAAAATATGAAGTTGCAATCTGACACACATAGAGCAATAAAATCAGACAAAGATCTGTAACTACTGGTCCAGATCAAGTCTTAGAGAACTGGGTTGTTACTTCTAATTTTGGCATAGGCTTCGTATCAAAGGTTACTCAACCCTCAAACGCTGTGTTCACAGGACATGCAGTTATGATGTGATTGTTACTATTTCTTCTTCTGAAAAATACAACCTTAAGTTAAATGCCTGATCTCTCCAGGTGCTTAAGAAGAGACTCCTAAAAACCAGAAAAGCTGTAGAAAATTTTGAGAAAAACATCTTTATTCTAAGACCTCCTTTCCTCCAGGAAAGGACTTGCATGTCTCATTCTGGTGATGACTGAGGCAGTTGCTGCACTTTGGCACTGTTGGAAATATTTAATCTTAGAAATGAAGACAGTGAAGATCTGACTTTAACAGGGTACCTTGGAGTAATAGAAATATGGAAAATAATTCGTTAGGGATTATAATTTAGTTAAAAGCTATTTTGAAATCCTGGTTGGAAGTATTTTGGAGCCATTAGATGAAGTATTATTAGATGAAGAACTAGAGTACACTCAGAGCTTGAGTATGAACTTTGCTTGCATAGAAAAGAACTGTTTCTTCACTCAAATAATTAAAAGACAGAGAATGTCAATAAACTTATTGTTGTATTTTCTTGTCTTTGGTGTTATGTATCATGCAAAATCACTGCTGTCTACCTAGATATTAATTTAGAAATCGGCATAAAATCCATTCATTATGCAAAAAAATGTTTTCCAACTACTGGTGGCAAAAGCTTGCACAGGTCTGTGGAAGTAGACAAGCTGTTGGAAATACTAATCAATGCAAACTCTGAAAAAAAAATCAGCATCTAAATCTATATTTAAATCAAATAGAAATGCTTTCCTCAGTGTCCCAGCTAAAGATAAGTAATTAGTTTCCATGAAAATAAACACCACTAAATTAATTCTTAATGGAGGTATTGCAGTAGCTAAAATGCCATGACTGCATTAGACTGCTTTAGTTAATCTGACATTGAGTTGAAGGCTTAGTAAGTCAACATAACTGTTAGGATAGTGTGCTTACTTAACCACATTGTTTGAATGATCTGCTTCTGAAGAAGCTAAGTCAGTCAAGATTTATTCGACAATTTCAACAAAACATACAGAAATATCTCAAAGTACTACTTGAAAGTTTAAATGTGAAGAGCAGAAGCAAACACTTCCTCAGACGTTATCTTCACCTGAGGAAATTTTCAAATTACAGCTTCATAGCATTTTGGTAAAAATTATGCCTTATATGCTGTCAAAAAATGTTGATGATTTTTTTTTTTTTTTAGTTTATGCTAAACTATCTTTTGACTTTTATATTACTGAACTTCTTTTTTTTTCTCAATCCCTCGCTAGTGTATTTTATGCATTAGTTTTTTTGTATATGAGTTATTATACTTGATATTGAAATGCTGTGTCATTAATATAGTAGAAAGAGGTGGTTTGTCCTTGATTTCCCTTCTGAATAACTGGTTTATGGCAAAGAGAAAAGCTATTTCTAAACTCTCTTCTGCTTCAAAATAAAAGAAATACCATTATAGAAAAAGATTTGTATAGTATTGCTTTTACATTTATTATTATTTCTATCTTTTGAATTTACATATTCTTTAAGAGAAATATACGAAAATAATAGAATTAATATATAAGAGCTAAAGCAGTATACTAATAATTTTCATCACAGCCCTTGTTTGATATTGAAGCTTCTCGTAAAGTCTAAAGAACAAAAAGAATTTTAATCCAGTCAGTGGGTTCATTTCGTACGTTATATGTTTAACACCAAAATACTGTGGTCTTGAATCAAATAAAAATTGTGTCAAAGGACTAAGGAAAACTCTGTCCAAAATTTAATGGCAAGAACTTAGTCAAATAAAATATTTCAGTAGGTGGAGCGAGACTGTTGGTGGAAATTTAAATGCAAATAATACTGGTATAACTGCTACTATTACTACTGCTGATGTTGTTGAGTGATAAACATTTTTAGGGGCTTTAATACAGACAATATGGTGTTCTGGGAAGGTGGTGAAATCATCCAGTTTGGCCTCTTGCATCCTATTTATTCTATAAATTCTGGACACTTACTCCAAGGAAAGAATTTTGTCTTTCACTTTCTTTTGAAAGAATTAGATTTGTGTTCATCATTCTCTTTTGCTAGCACAATATACCACATTAGAAAAGATATATTGTTTTTTATCACCTCCTCTGTCATTCATACAACACTGGTATCGCAACTACAGCAGCTGTTTATGCAAAAAAATAAACTGCAGAACAGTTTCAGTGATATCTTAATTGCTTCTGTATGCAAGGAAGAAAGCCTCACCACTGGACCAGCCAGGTTTCCCCAGAGTAATAGCAAATATATCATGAACCAGACGTGATCTGATAGCTGGTTGATAAAAACATCAGTTCTTGGGACAAAATTTAGGAGGTCAGAATAGAGATAGTCTAATCATCACAATAAGTGAGTTGTCTAACCACAACACTTTGCAACAGACTATTGACAGTCTGAAACTCGTGACCAATGTATTTTAATGCAAGGTTTAAGATCACATAGAATTAATTCAGTGATAAGGACTCTAAATCAGTCATGTGTATCTCACTCTTCTCCATTCTCATCTGTGCTGTTAGTATTTAGCTAGACAGAACCTACAAAAAGGATTGAAAAAATCATTCTTAAAGTCAATGTAAATAACACCCCAGATTTCGGGATGAATTTTTATTCCAAATCCACATCTCTGTCTAAAATGTGGTGCTACTTATTATTGTGCATTGACGCAGGAAGGATTTTTTATTTTTTTAATTTTCACATTTTGTAGATTTTAGGAACACAAGTAGATGTAGCAAAGTAGATTCTAGTAGGTTAGTATTTTAGCAACTTAAGTTTAATGTCTTTCTATTGCTACCCTTGCTCCAGAGCAGGGAGCTAAAATTCCTTAGCTGTTTAGTCTGTTGTTCAAGGTACAAGATTGAAGGGTATCAGAAGAAGACACAAACATGGGGCAGATTGACCCAGAACACTGGAAACCCTCCAAGAGTCCTTTGTATGCTGAAGAAGAAGAGGAAGATGAAGAGGAGGTCTCATCGATCCCAGTCCCAGTTCCTGGGGAGGGGGGGGGGGAGGGTCTTGGGAGGGGGGTGGTACTGGGGTGGGACAGAGGTGGAACTGGAAATGTATAAAGTGGTGATTGGGTGGAACACATTATAAAAGCTATGGAAATTAAAGCTTGCCTGCATCGATATATTCCTGGGCAAGCCGAGGTGCTCATTAAAGCAACTACCCTTTATCTTATCTCCTACTAAAAATTTTGCTTGGAGTCTTTTTTACAGACTTTTAAGGCATCAGCATTATAATCTAGACGAAAGTGATAATATGATTCTATGGCAGGTGCAAAGTACTAAACATTTTTGACTATAATCCACCTGAATAAGGTCTTTTGTAGCCAAAATGCAAAGCCCATCTGTTTAATAGTTTTCTTGCAACTAAATAAAAAACCTGCAAACAAATAAACAAAGACAATTCAAAGCATTGGTTTCAAAAAGGAGAAAATTCAGCTCTGCAGTAGGTCACCTCTAAGAATTTATACAAGCCATGTGGGGCACTCTTGGAAGTCACTGCGAGGCTTACAGAGGAATAAAGCAGTTAAATCAAGTAAAACCAAACCCAAACTTAATTACATCCTTTTCTTCCATTGATTTGCAATATTTGCAGTGCATTTTTATACTGCTTGCTGTGTAAAAAGCAATAGTCTCCAGTCCTCTTTTGCATCATTAATTTGTAGACTAGGTTATATGGTTTATAGTCCTTCAGTCTTCTCAAATTCATTCTGATAAATAAAATTTCACAGTCTGTTTCTGTCTTAGTTTAAAGACAAATGCTGGGATGGAGAGTCCAACAAATGAGCCTCCTCCGCTTTTATTAAAACCTCTCTCCCTTACACCAGTACACAGAGACAAAATGCAAGGAGATATAAGTGAAAAAATTAGCAATTTACTGAAAAGAAATATAACCATGCAGACAAAGTGACTTCATCCAATAATAGAGAGAAATCATTCCTAGTCGCTCCCCCCTTGGTGCACAGACAAGACTGTGGCCGACACATGCTCTCTCCTTCCCTTCACCTTGGGAGAATAAAGAAAACACTGTGGCAGACAATTTCCCATGGTTTAATGCCTTCCTAAGCTAGACAAAAACCACTCGGAAACAGGAACAAACAATAACTTGGAAGGCTATTTTAATCCAGAAAGAAGGCATGTTGCTGAGATGCTGGTGTGGATCCTGGTGTTGCAGCAGTATGGGTACAGACTCTCTCTCTCCTTTTCTCTGGCTCTCTGCAGGCAGGTGGCAACAGTGATAGCTGTCAGGAACTGCAGAAATGGAAAATGGTGGAGTAAAAGCCCTGGAGCAGTAGACGGCTCCAGGAGGCTTCTCCTTGACTAGGACTCTGTTGCGAGATTTTGTGGAGCAAGATTCATGAGGTGGTGGTGGCCACTTCTCTGCACTTCTTGGCTGGGCTTAAGTCCATTCCAGCTTGGTGGTGGCAACTCCTATGGGAAACAGTGGCCGAGGTGTGTGGAGCTGCGCAATGTGTGCCCAGTGGCAGGGACTACGAAATGGTGCAGCGTCCGTGGAGTTACTTTTGCTTTAATTTTCTCTCTGGCTGGGGTGGAAAAGTCCATGGGCAGCTTACTTTCAAGAACTCTCTGGCAAGGGTGCAGGGTGGGGTGCCAGTACACCAATGGCTCCTGGGAATGGCTCTGACAGTCTGCATGTCTCTGTCTCTTTCTCCATTCCACTAACAAGCCATATAGTCCAAGATGGATAGAGATCCACTTCTGTCCTGTAGCAGTTCTTTTCCCCTGCTTCCCCGCCCAGCTGTGACCAGGGGTAAACTCTTAAAGGAACAGCTTCTTCGAAACAGTTTCGGAAAAAGGGAATAAAATACAAAACCTAATTTAAATATGTCAATTTCATACTTTTTGAACTATCATATATGAGCAATGGTAGCTATTATTATGATGATGAGTCTTGATGAGTCATATTATGTTCCCATATCAGAACCATGATTCTGCACCACAGAGTAAAAGGAATATAACATTTACTACCATCACTACCAGAATACCGAGATAAACATTTTTTGCCATGTCTTTCCCCAAGTATTCTTTTTCTATGTTCATATTCTCCAAAATCCTTTGCTTCAACAGCATGAATGAAAAGGAAACAGGCTTTTCTTCCCTGTCTCTAGTCTTCATTCCCTCTTGAAAATGTCAAGAAGCACCATTGTCATATATGCAGAGTCAGTGTAGTCTGCTGAGACATAGGTAATTTTCATCATCATGGCTCGGCTTCACGAACAAAGATGTGGGAAGGGCTCTACACGTGTGGATGTGTCCTTTGAGCCTCCGCAGTGGATGTTGTAGGTGAGGCACAGCGTGGTGAAACTGGCCCCACCCTTTGCTCCTAAGGTTCATCTGCCATGGCTGAGCAAGCTTAGACAGTGACAGTGAGGTCCTCAGTACTAGAACCTACAGCACCTGGTATTCCCAGGAGGTCTCCCATCCAAGTACTAACTGGGCCTGACCCTGCTTAACTTCTGAGATATGATGGGATCAGGTGACCGGGTGGCAAAAGGTACTAGCATTAACACTGCATGGGTAAATTAGGGTAATCAAAGGCTTTAGGCAATAGCAACCCATAAGAGAACCTCAGTCCCGTTATGGGCAAGCCAAGCTTTTGACCATTATTTGGGGCATTGTTAGATTTGCTACTCAGATAGCAGGTATCTTCTGGAATTTTACTGCTTATATAAAAATGCTCCCAAGAGAATTAAATACTTAGCAGTATCTAGCACCATATTCTTAAGGAAGATAAAAGCACAGAAATGGCATCGTATTACTTCCAACTAGATTTTGCATTTAGGTCATACTTTAAAAAAATATTAGTGTCTATTTCCAGTCCACATTCTTTTATAAGGCTTTTCTCTTGTGATTGTTAAGGTTCTTTCAGCATCCAAGCCCATTTTAGTCTTTACCAACTGTGAGTAATGATTTCCCAATTTAGTCACATTTATGTAATAATTCTAAAGCTTATTGTCTTGGAGACAATCACATGAATACCATCAAGTAACAAAAGAATATCTGAAACAGCATATTAAGTTCTATGGTCATAGGAAGTAACTATAAAATCATACTCTTAATTTCTTGGCCAAAAAAAGAAAAAAAGGGTGGATTCAGAAGAATCATGTACCTCTCTTTTCCATGATCCAACTAAAAATCCCTATCGTCTGTTTATTTAGTTTTTCCTGTTACTACTAAACTATTTCTTGGGAAGTTATCACTCAACATGTGCAACTAGAGGTGGAAATGCAAATACTATCTCTCTTTACTCATCATACCTTACCTCCCACTTTTCCAATCTGTCTAAATTTCACAGCCAAATTTCCGCCTCCTCTCCCTCCCTTTTATCTCAATCAACTGATTTCTAACCCTAATAATTCACCCTTTTTGGCAGCAAATTCAGATTTCCTTTTCCCACATGCAACATGTCCATCATTCTAGTTCTCCTACACTTCACTTTTGACCATATCATATTTTCATGTCTTGCCCTACTTTTTCTGATACGTCGATATGAGAAATTTTAAAAGTATTCCTAATCTACTCCTCAATTTTTAACAGCTTTTCATATTTTTTCCTCCTTACACATAGTTTTAAACAGCTGCCTTTTCCCTCTGTTTGACTGTGTTTTTTCCTTCAGTGTTTGTTTGTAGAACCCGGGTTGCTGATTATCTCAATGAGTTTCCTTTTCCTGTTTTATCTACCTCGATTGTTTATATTGTCCACACTAGAATATATAAACTACCTCCCACACAATCAGCAGATATAATTTGATCACTGGTGATTTAGAAGAGTTATGGGGAAGCTCTCTAGACCAGTTAGAGGTGCTTACTGGGAGAGATTTTTCTGGTCTTAATTTTCAGTGGAAGTGAAAAGTTCATGCAGCGTTAGCCAATGATGTTAACAGCTGTGTACTTGATTGCATATGGACTGGCATACTGGGAAGGGCAGAAAGTGTACACAACACATGGAATAGCTCTAATTTTTTAGTAAGCTCTCCCAATTATCCCCCACTTACTCTCTACCACTTGTCTTTAAATGTTTTGATTTAGCACTGCTCACAGAACTAAGATGTGGATTTAGTCAGTCAGGTCTTTGTGAAATTTATTTCGAAATGTTTTTAATCAGTAGCTTGAATTACATGAGAAAGAAGAACTAAATTTGTTCATACACATCATTACGCTCAGTTGAAAGACCTGCAAGAATAACAACAGATACTTGTAGTACTTTATCTCATTCAATAATTTCAGCAGAAAGGATAAAAAATTTTGAATAACTCATGACATTTTTAGGGTTGTTATCTGCTCATTATTTAGCAATCATATTTTGAAGTCCAGAAAGAATATTTGCCTATTTTTTTCTTTCTTCCTTAAAATCTGACAAACCCCTACAACACAAAGAAGACTTTTATAAGTAATATTATGAGAAGTATCTGTAAAATATACTGCAGATGGCAAACTTGGTTTATAGGGCAGGGTGGCATTTTTATATTCACTAAGTCTTGATTGTACTAGACATGCAATCCTTCTAACGTGTAAAAGTCTGCAGAGGTGTCTGAGAATATAGATCAACACTAAGTAGTTGTTACACTTTATGGTACTATAAATGTAAAAGCAGTACTATTACATTTGATGAGAGTTCCTTGCTTTTGTACAGCAATGACTACACAAGAATTAAATAATACTGAGTTAAGAAACATAGTGGTTGTACAACAAAATACAATAAACTGAATTTATTCCATGAAGGTGAAAAATGAATGCCTAAAAGCTTTTTGTTTTTTCTTCTTCACTTTGCTTTTATTAGGTAGGTTCATACTACTGAGTTTCAATAACATCTTGGTCTCATCTCATGTTACATGGACCCTGTCAGGTCCCCTGTGGTGAGTGAGAGAATCCAGTGTAGGTAAAGGTAATAATAAAATATTGATATAAGTTTTTTAAGGGTATTTGTTTGGCACTACCTAGCAGATCTGGAGCTTGTGTGTAGTAATTTTGAGTACAAGTATACAATATATATGAAGTTAATATTGACTTCTCTTTGCAACACCTTCAATCTTCACAGTGAGCTTCATATCCATACTGCATACCAGGTTGTATCACTTTAGCCTGAACAAACTCTGTAGGCAGTGTATTTGAAATTCCTACATCTCTTACATAAGACCCCTGTGTAAGATTATACCAAAATGACTGCTTCTCTACACCCCTGGAACCTGTTTTTTTGTTTGTTTTGTTGTTGTTGTTGTTGGGCTTTTTTTAGGCGAAAACCTCTAAGAAAAACATCCTACCTTAAGTTTAATCTGTAACCCGTTCCACAATTCCATAATAAGCCTTGGTCTGGACATATCCTTTTGTTCTACTGCTCAGAAGCTTGTTCTCTCACCAAATATTAATCTAATTTTTAAATTGTGTCCTTTCTCTCAATGAAACTTAAATTAGGCCTGTACCTTACTTACATCAACTCATAAATGTAAATTGAAGAATTATTTCAAAATGAGAAGAGTTGTGCAACCTTTCCACTGTCAACTTTTCGGTGATTCTGTGGTTATATAGAGGAAGAAGACATATAGGTGTGTAAAAGAGATAATTAAGTGTAGAAATAAGTGTCACAGTGTTTTGGCATAATCATATATGTTTTGAATTACTCAGTTTTTGATTTCTGAAGCCATTTGAAGAACCCCCTAGATAGCTGCATAATTTTGTAAGTAGACAGCTGGTATCATCTTAAGTGATAAAAATAAGAACGTTGAAAAAGCAGGACTCTTCGGTACTAAGTAAATTAAAAACCTGATAGTTGTGTAGTCAGAGAAGTCAGGTATAAGGCTCTAGATTTGAAACAGAGGGATGATCTACATTATAATATGATGATCTACATTGTAATATAATATGACTACCTGCAATTTCTTGAACTCTGAAAAGTACACTTTTATTTTCTGGTCAGAAAAATCAAAGAAATGAAACCAAAAATCATGGAATCATGTAAATAGCAAGGGACACCCAGAGGTCCTGTCCAATCTCCTACTCAGAGCAAGGCCAACTCAAGCTAATTGGTCAGGTCTATGGCCAGTCAGGTCTGAGTATCTCCAAGCATACCAACTCAAAAATCTCTATGAGAAATTATGTTTGAGTTTGAGTGTGAATGTTTGATCATCCTGAGCTAATTTTTAAAAATTTATTTTCAAAAAATTTTCTGTTCTACTTGTGTCTGTTATCTCTTGTTCCTGATTCGGCACCTTCAGGAAGGGTTTGACTTCCATCTTCTGTAGACCTTCCCATTAGCAGAGTCTGAACAAGTCCAGTTCTCCCAGTCCCTCCTCCTTGTTTTAAAATGCTCCAGACTCCTGACCATCTTGGCATTCTGTTGAACTTCCTGTCATATGTTCATGTCTCTCTCAAGCTGGGAAGCCCAGCACAGGACACAGTGCTCCAGATGTGGTCTCACCAGTTGTTAGTAGAGGGGAAGGATCATCTCCCTCAACTACAAGTATGTTTCTCCTAATGCTTCCTAGTATACAGATGACCTTCTTTGCAGCCAGGATACATGTTTGAAGTAATTTCTGGGAAATAAACAAAAACAAAAAACCACAAAGAAAATTGTGCCCCTTTCCCACTCCAGAAAAAAAACCACAAAAGATAGTGCTCTGTCAGCCCCTGGCAGTTATGAAGACAAGACTAAAAAACATAAAATATTTTAATTTGGTTTATGACTGTCAGCGGAGGGTTGTCCAACTACTAATGCAATCTGAAGTCTCACTATTGATTTCAGTGGGAGCTGAACATGGAGGCAACATGTCTGATAACACTCAGCAGAGAAAGGAAGATTCTGAATAAAATGTAATAGTATGAGTTATGGGCATAAATATCACAACGAAATGTAGGCACACCCCAGGTAGAAATGAAAACATAACTTTAATGGTTAAATATGAGATTAAAATGTACAATGAAATAGTCAAAAAGGAAACAAAAATTACCTTCAATCTTTCAGGATTTTAAATTAATATATTCATATACTCATTGGTACTTTTATTTCGTTTAATTTCTTCATAAGTTCGTCTGAAAGATCTCAGAAGAAATTCTTGAAATAAGATGCTTTGATGAAATTGAAGCAGCAGAGATATCTGCCACTATTCAGTATCATCTTTCTGCTGTAAATATCTTCCAAAGAAAAGAATATAATTAATATGCAGTATATTTAATTTTGCAGAACCTCACCATTCTGAAAATTTTATCAGTATATACTTTCCCTGAAATCAGTGACAGAAACACCTAATTACAGCAGGATGACCATGAGAAGATAAGTATCTATGGCATAGTTTATCCTTGAATCTGTATGCATTTTGATGAATCACAGAGTTCTTGTTCAGACGGCAAAGAAAGGATGATAGCATAGGCCAGCCCATGAATATTTTTCAAAATAGAGTGTGAATGCTCATATTTGCGATACTGGTGAAACAGAAGCCAAGGTTTAAAATAGAAAAAAAAAAGAATTTTTTTTTAAATTAATAAATATGTATCATAGATTCCAAAGGGAAAATAATTAGTTGTTCTGAGGTAGTTGTCAAATATCTCCAGAGCCTCACTGAAGAGAGAAAGGTGTTTCTGAAGATCCACAGCTCACTCTAATTGAATAATGCTCCTCTATTTTCTTTGCCTTCTTTCTGTCTCCCTGCACTGCGCACAGTTTAAATGACAGAGTGGAGAATGCTGTAATCCAGGTTAATGCATGCTTTAAGTCAGGGAGTCTTGTACCTGTATCACCTGTTCCTCAGGGAAATATTGTATTGCTAAACTCCTGAGCAATTTATTGTGCCTGGACTCTTCAAATGATTTCACTATTTATTAATGCCGGGAAAGCCACTGGTATCTCAGAATTTTTTTAGGCCAACCTAAATATATCCTAATGCTTATCACAATGAAGCTACAGGAAACAGATGATTAGCATAACCTCAGAACAAGTGTTTCTGAACATTTGCAGGTTTCAGTTTATATGCCCTTAGAATCTAAGACTTAGAAGTGGTGTTCTTAATAGGATAAGGAATCTGTAATGGCTATTCAGCAATAAAGACATAAAAGAATTCTTGCAGTCAAGGTGATGGTGGAATTTTTTTTTATTTTCCTTAATTTTGATAGGTTCTAAGTGGATGACATTTTATTTTAGCTAATTTTACATTCAATAACACTTATAAATTCAGTTTGGTAAGACTTAAATTTCACTGATTTCAGGTTAGGTTAACACACAATAACTGTTCTTATTTGTACCTTAAATTTTACTCTACTCTTTTTATTGACAGTGTCTATTAACTCTTGAGCATTATTTCTATTGTAGTGTTCAATAACTCTCACCACCATAACTTCCTTAATAGTGACTCAAATCTCCTTGTTGTTAAGAAAGGGAGAAATGAGGAAACAGGGAAAAAAAGGATTTAATGGAAAATTAGATATAGAGCATTTTTACTTCAGTCTTTTGATATAACTCTGAAAAATGGTGAATATTTTTTTCTTTTTAAAGTTAAAATAAAATGCAGTCTAATTATTCTTTAAGTGGAAAGAGATCAAACTCTTCAATCCTCACTTCATACACAAACATTGCAAATTCTTTTTATTGTCTTAATGTGTGGGAGAATGTATGCCTATATATACATACATGTACATATCTATGTATATATGTACTCATGAGAAAGGACAGGTTGGATTTCCCCTGGAGAAAAAATCTGCTAATGAGTGGGCGAACAGGAGAAATATACTGAGAAGGCAGAAAACATGGGAAGATTTCTTTTGGAGTCTGGAAATCATGACATAAAAGGTTTATTTTTCACTAGAAAAGCAGATGGGAACATGCTATTGGCCTTTAAAGGCATACAGGGTTTTAATTTAGTTTCTAACAGGATTTTTTCCGAATATATAGGAGGCACTGTACAGAAGTACATCAGCATTTTCTTTGTACACTACAGTAAAAATAATAATGGCATTAAAATCTCCACTTTCACAGTGCATCAAGTTTTAAATCTCTCAGGAACAGAGATATCAAGCTGTCAGCATAAATGGGAGAAAAAAGTTTAAAAAGAGAAGTTTATAAAATGTGTTACATATCTAAAAGAGGAAAAATAAAATGCACAGAGAATTCCATCTTAGAATTTATTCCCTCCTTCCATGTTGTCTTGGAATGGTATTTTATTTATAAACCGTTCATCTGCGTATGTGTTATTTTTTGTTGATAAGTCTCTCCGTCTCACTGCCTCTCTCAGGCCTACTTTGCTGCTGAATCTGATTTCACACATAGAAGTAACAGAGCATCTGGCACACTGGGAGAGAAATACTATGCTCCTTGGACAACAGGATACTTATCTTTAAGAAGTGCGACATTTACTGTGTGATGGTGTGACTGACATAGTAATGTGTAAATCAGTGAATACTTGACACTTGACACGTATAAAATTGCTATTCTGTAACACAGGTTTGTATGTTTTATTCTGATGAGATATTTGACACTAAAGGCAATATTTAATCAAGCATTTCACAGTCTTCTAAAGATGCATAATGTATGTATGGCCAAACTTCGCAAACGAAGATTTGGGAAGGGCTTTCCCCACGTCGAGGTGTGCCCTTCGAGCCTGCGCAGTGGATTTTTTAGGTGAGGCACAGCGTGCGCAGAACTGGCCCCACCGTTTAAGTCCTGAGGTCCATTTGCCACGGCCGAGCGAGCTCGGACAGCGACAGTGAAATCCTCAGGACTGTCTACAGCACCCGGTACTAACCGGGGCTGACCCTGCTGAGCATCCGAGATGTGACGGGATGGGATGGCAGGGAGGCATTTAACTGCCCGGTACGGTCTCCACTGAGACTCGAACTCACGACCGTGTGATCAGAGTCCGGAGTGCTCACCATTACACCACGGGACCGCCCAAACATGCATAATAGTTTTAAGACAAAGGCATCTATTTGTAATTTGGCTGTACTAGGCTTCTTTCACATAGCTCATGTTTATACCCAGGTCCCAAACTTAATCTGTTGTTTAAAGTATTGGCATGTAGTTTTGGATAAATACCTCAATTTCAGCAGAAAACTGAAAAATCACTGAAAACTCATCTGCTTACGTCTGGTCTGTGTTCTTTAGGATGAGTTCAAGGTTTTAGCCACACTAGCATGTCTGTGTCAATATCATCTTATATTTCACTCAAAGCTTCAAATGATAGTGTAAACAGAAACATTCAATCTACTTGCTTCATGACAGCTGAAACACATATCACCTTCGAAGAACAGGAATTTGTTTCAACAACATTATGATGGCAGGCTATAACCATAATATTTATTAACAATTTTTATTCAAGGAAAATCATCTTTTAGGGAAGAAATTAACATATTCTCTGTTTTAACCACATTTTGTGTTTGAACATATCTGAAGCACATTTCTGTGATTTATTTTTTCACTGGTCATGTGTTTATGCTTATTATTACAGCTAATGTTTAATGGATCTTAATAATGGTTTTTCATATATTGTGTATTGGTTTGTGTTAAAAATAGAAAAGTGTACTGATATTAAAGCAAATTTTCACAAAATTATCAAAGTACTGCCTACATGGTAGTAGAACTTTAGTTGAACTTCAAGGTTGGGAGGTTTTACATGTTATTTAGTTTCCCCATCACATGATTTTTCTTCATCAAAAGTAGGTAGTATTTTAGGCAGCATTTTGAATTGCATTTGAGCTATTACCTTTTTAGTTTTTCTCATTTCATCAGTAAGGTTAACTACTTAAAAAAAAAAAATAGAAAAATGTAGAGTTCTGAAGACTAGTGAACAAAAGACCATGTATTTTGTTGCACTCCAGTCCAGAAGCTCCAAGCTTTACTGAAGTGTTCTCTTTAATTTTAGACTTCAAGAGATTTTGCCCACAAAAAGTCTTACAAAGCCTTTTGATTCTTTGATACCTTGAGTTTGCATCTGGACAAAAAGCTACACATTTTTTCTCTAAGAGATTTCTTTTAATTTTATGAGAAAATAGGTGTTTTGACAAAAAGGGTTTTATAAAGATAACATGTTACTTCACAAAAGCATTACAACAGAACACTGAGACTGGCAAGTATTGCTATAGTAGCGAATTTTTGTTACACCTAGAAAACACAAACTCCATGCAATTTAAGTGAAATACTTGCAACTTAAGTGAATACAGAAAATAGGTACTTAGGCTAACTATGAGAGAAAGAAAAGAATACAAGAACAGAAATTAGGAGAATAAAGAGAGAAAAAGATTGTTACCAGTAGAAGGTCACATGTTGACAGCTTCAAGGAGAGCAGGCCAGGGCAAGAGGTCAAGAGGGCAAGAGGAGGGCAAGAGACCTCCTCCGTGTCTCTTTATCTACTGTGGCTACTCCCTCTAGGCAGGACCTTTTGCTCACTGACCATTCAAGTGTCCCCTTAGCCAAAGTGAGGGATGCCACAGCCAGTCAGGGGCTCCAGGAGGTGTGATGTGGGCTGGTTACCAGGCTGACCTTTTGATTGACAGGTGTCCCATGTGGCCTGCATGCCATGTGGCCAAACCTTGACAGACATCTTGCTGATCGTGTGGACACTGTGCTAAAGGCCTGGTGCCCTCTCCTGACAATCACACACACACCACACATAGACAAAATGCTTCAGTGAGATATAAATCTGGCCTTTGACAGTATTCTACTTTTATTTTATTGCTAATCATGCATAGAGATGAAAGAATGCAACACATGTCAGTATTAATCAATTCAGAAAGAAAAAAAAAGAATTATTATTTAATAAATACCTTTGTTGAGCCTTCATTTGTTAGAGACATTTCCTTAATGCTGCCCTGTATTCAGATTTCAGAATGCATGCTTTAGCATTGATGAAAAAGGTAAGATAATTACGGTGTTCTTATCTAGGACAATATGCATGTCATACCTCAAGAATCTTGACTAGAATACATTACTTTTCACTTTTTCAGGTTCTCTGATGCCACACTCCAAATATTTATACTAAGTTAGGGATGATGAAAGCAATTTCAATTGATGTTTTTAAGAGTATTTAAGTCTCCTAAAGTAATGCTATTTTTTTGCCAGGAAGTACTTAAGATATTTTAAAATACTTTTAAGCTCATGTTTGGCTCCTAGAAGATTATTCATTAAGTCATTCATTGTAGTGGTTTGACCTTGGACAGATGCCAGATGCCCACCAAGCCACTGGATCCCTTCCTTTCCCAGCAGGAATAAGATAGAAAACAACTCTTAGGTTGAGGTAAGGCAGTTTACTGAAGCAAAATCGAATGCTTGCACACACACAAGCGAAGTGGAAAACAACAAGGTTTATATCCTACTTCCCCTTAGCAGGCAATGTCTGGCTACACCCTGGGAAGCGTGACTTCAGCACACATGGCAGTTTCTCAGCAGGTAGACATTGTAAACGATGAATGCCTCCCCTTCCTCCTCCTTTCCTTAGCTTTTATATCTGAGGTGATGTCGTATGATATGGAATATCCCTTCAGTTAGTTTGGGTCATCTGGGGTAGTTGTGTCCACTCCCAAGATCTTGCCCTTGACTTAGAGGAGGGACATTACAGTGCTGATGCTGTGCCAGTGCTGCCCAGTAGCCAAAACACTGATATGTTATCAACACCTTTCTAGCACACAATGCAAAGCATAGCAAACTCCACCTCAGCCAGACCAAATGCACCACCCACTGCACTTAAAGGTTGTCTTCAAGGTGAAAATACAATGGTCTCATGTTAATAATCTGAAAATATGTCAGTGAAATGATTCAATATTTAACAGGGTAACTGTATTATTAATGATTTTTATTCAACTTTGGCAATTCATCACATATAGAACTTAAATATTTAAACATATTTAAAAAATCTTCCACAAAGAAACATTCCCAAAGCACAAAAATGTTTTATTTACATATATAAAGTTACATTAAAGGTGGATGAACCACTTTATGACTATTATGAGGAGTCCTATAAATTATAAAAAGGATAAGATGTTTATGGAATCTGTAAACTACTAGAAGAGAAGGAAAGCTCTCTTTATTGCAAAGAAAACTCTGCTTATCTTGTTTGAAATTTTATCTTCATTGTCTTTATTTATGTTTCCTCTGGCATTAGCTCCAATATATTAGGTGTAACTTAGGCACTTAAATACGGAATTATATTCCAGAAACTCTCAGTGAAAATACACGGCACTTGTTTGACTTTGAAGTCCTCTGGGATGAAGATTTGAGCTTGTGTACCTGCACAAATCTTCCACATTTTGAATACTTCAGATCCTATTTCTATCTTTAATTACACTGATCCAACATTCAGGTGGTCTCCCAGTACATACACATAGGAAGAATTATGACTAATCATAGTTATAAACTCTTGCTTTTAAAAAAGCTGCTGGTGACTCCTGCTCTTTTTATGGAATATCTTCACAGACTAAATATTCATTTATAAATTGAGAGATCTGTACCTGTAATAATCCAAATTTGTATGATGTTATTTCATAATCATCAGAATGTGAACTCTGGTATTATGTTGTTCTACATTTCTGTTGTAGCTATGAAACACTGAAGAAGAAATTCAAAATAATTCACAGCTAAAAGAGAGTGTAGAGAAAAGGAATTCAGGAATTAAGCTTAGAAGTGGCAAAGAGCAGGTCCTGACTTGCAGTCAGTGTTTCCAGAATACTTAATGATTTATTTCCTATGGCTACAACTAATATAATGCTGATAAAGTTTTTTGCTTATATATTTCTATAGATTTACAATGTGCCAACATCTCCAGGTCCACAGTTACTGGCTCTGTTTAGAATATTACTAGGTATTTTTTGCTCCTCTGAAAGAGAGAGGTATAGCATTCTCCAGCAGAAATGTATTTCTTGACTATACTAGATACATCAGAGAACATCCAGAAAAGGACATTGGATACAATTAGTGCATAAGTTCACTTGGAAACCGACTATCTCACACTCTGCCTGAGGAAAAATTTTAACACAGATATGCAGCTCATGCTTTGAGACTGCCCAGAAATACGTATTTACTAGCAAGAACACATAATTTCTTAATCATAAACAGGGGTGGTTGTGAGATAAAATTCAGCTGTCCATCTCTGTCAAACCCAAAACCTTTCTGGTTTTGTGTATAAATGCAGTTTCACCTTTCTAGGCCTTGAATTCATGCTGATAATTAAAAAGCTGTTTCCTCTGTAGTTAATGGGAAAAGACAAATATTTCATACACTAGTTGGAGCCATATGAGATTCTCTTAGGTAAGAAATATTAAAATCAAATTGAGGTACTTAGTTTACGTGGTTATTTTGAAGGAGTATTGATGTTCGGAATTCTGAACACAGATAACCATTTTCCAGGATAATTACATATTTCTCTTGTTGGTTATGCTTTTACATAATTTCTTGAGTCATATATTCACTGTGTTTTAGGCAGTTCCATCTAGAAGATCAGATTATGAGAATTATTTTATTTTATCCCATTTTTTATTTTACTTTTTATTTTATTTTATTTTATTTTATTTTATTTTATTTTATTTTATTTTATTTTATTTTATTGTTTTAGTTTTCAAGTGCCTGACTCTCAAACTTAGACTTTCATTTTCAGAAATACACCACTTGCATAACCTACACTGGAACTCTGCCTTGGGCTGAATTGTGGAATGGTTCCTATTAGGATTTTAAATTAATAATTATTAAGATATTAGATCTGAATTAAAGATGGATTGTTTAAATGTCAGCATAGCTGTTCCCCTCAACTGTGAAGTTTAAAGCCCAGACTAGATGTCCCTGACTGGAGGTTCATTCTTAAAAACTGTAAGACTCAGAGACTCGGAACACTGATAGCACCGTTCACAATCAGGATGATTTAATTAAGTCAAATAAGTACATGTTTAAGTGCAAGATTTTCAAAGTTGAGGTTTTGGCTCATTATACAGTTGCCTGTCCTGTGAAACTTCAAGTGTATTTGGAAGGGGGTTTCTTGCTTTTATCGAAGAAACAAATATTGTAAAGCTGTAAATATCACTCCTCAAATAAAAATCCTGATCCTAGAAATTCTGTTATTCCAGTAATACAGGTCATTTTAGTAGCACTGACCTCTAAAGATCATGGAATCCTTATACTGGATGTTTTTCAAATCCAAGTCAATTTTTTGATCAAAGAAAAGACACACAAAGGTCTTGTGTACACCCAAGTTGTTAAATACATTACATCAAGACAGAACCTCAAAGTATGTAGGTATCTAAGTGACCAGGCAAAGATTAAATCTGAAGTTTGAGTTGACTTCAAGCAAGTTGGTTGTAAATTTTAGAACCTCTGAACCTATTCTACACCTGGGATAGGGCATCCCTGGATATACATACGGATTGGGGAATGAGATTCTGGAAAGCAGTGCCTTGGAAAGGGACCTGGGGGTCTGAGTCAACAGCAAGCTGAATATGAGTCAGCAGTGCCCTGGCAGCCAAGAGTGCCAACCGTGTCCTGGGGGTCATCAGGCAAAGCATCACCAGCCAGCTGAGGGAGGGGATTGTCCTGCATTGGGGCAGCCTCACTTTGAATATTGTGTCCAGTTCTGGGCACCACAAAATAAGAAAGAGATTAAGCTCTTAGAGAGTGTCCAAAGGAGGGAAATAAAGATGGTGAAGGGCCTTGAGGGGAAGTTATATGAGAAGTGGCTGAGGTCACTTGGTCTGTTCAGCCTGGAGAAGAGGAGACTGAGGGGAGATCTCATTGCAGTCTACACCTTCCTCATGGAGGGAAGAGGACGGTCAGATACTGATCTCTTTTCTGTGGTGACCAGTGACAGGACCCAAGGGAATGACCTGAAGTTGTATCAGGGGAGGTTAAGGCCTAATATTAGAAAAAGGTTTGTCCCCCAGAGAATTGCTGGGCACTGGAGCAGGCTCTCCAGGGAAGTGGTCACAGCATCAAGCCTGACACAGAGTTCAAGAAGCACTTGGATGATAGTCTCGAGCACATGTTGTGACTCTTGGGGGTGGTCCTGTGCAGAGCCAGGCATTGGACTTCCCTTCCAATTCTCTGATTCTCTGATTCTGTTACCTGTATTCTGACAACTTAGTTTTTAGAGTGAAGGGAAGATTCAAAGAGCTATTGACATTTTTGGGGTTCAAAAGTCCTCAAAGTTCTATACTTTTACAAAGTTTTCTTAAGGGAGTTACTAAAAAAAAAATTGAATGATTTATAATACATTTTTTCCACAGGAAAAAAATCCTATTAAAACTGTATTTCATTAAATAGTAACTAAAAAGTAAAACCCAACCAACCAAAGAATCCTATCTCTAACCTGAAAGCCAAATTTTAGAGATGATGCTAATGGGAAGTTTCGTGTTAATTCTAGAGAGATTGGAACTTCTCCATAATACAATACAAACTTCCCATTTAATTAAAATCCAATGGTAAGTTGCTGCATTTTTTCACTGAATTTGGCATGCTGACATAGAACTCCTGACAGCATAAGCAATGAATGTACTTTATATAGGAAAACTGAAACCTCCAGAGTGTGTACTTTTGTATACTGAAATGGGATTGTTTCAAACAATCAGACTGTGGGGAAGATGAACCATTTGGCTCATCTCATGTCTGCTTCAGCATTATTCTGCTTCAAATTCTTAACTGTGAGCCAAATGCTTGCTGTGTCAGGTCCAAGCACAAACATTTTCTCTTCAGGACACTTCAGCTGCTGATCCAGCACAGAGGAGTTGTTCTGTTCTCTTCTCTTGAAGGCACACTGATGCCAGAGAAGAGCAGAGAGAGGAGTTGATACATTGTTAATGGTCCTTGGAGCATGTGTACCAACAAAAATGAAACAACCTTCTCATGCCCCCTCCGCAGCATGACCCTTCCAATGACAGCCTTATATGGTGGGCAGTTCTGGTGATGGTGGGCAGTGATGAACCCAAAGTAGAGACCTGCAGCATTTGTCCATCATCAATTTACAAATCAAGCAGAAAAAAAATGACAAAGAAAACAATAGATTCAACCGAAGAGGAAAGCTTATGTCTTTTTAAGTATGCTTTGATAGCTTCTCTTTTTCCTCTTCTAATTATTTGATCATAGAATCATTGACTAGTTTGTGTTGGACCTTTAACATCATCTAGTCCAACCTCACCTGCTGTGAACAGGGGTATCTTCAACTAGATCAGATTCCCCAGAGCCCTGTCCAACCTAATCTTAAGTCATCCTGGGGTGGGGAATTCTTCCTTTGGGCTGTCTCAGCTCCTGATTGAAACTAGTGCTGCTTTATTAAAAATGGCTCTATTAAGAACTTGTTTCACTTAAAGGTGCTGTATTTAAGCTTATCACATTTTATATACTTTAAAGACCTTATTATTTACATTTCACTGACTCTTAAAAAGCAAAATATTCTTTAATTCCACTGGAACATATCAGAAAACAGGACTGTATGTGGATCCAAAGCCTGTAGAGAAACACTAGGCATTACAGATGCAGCCAATTATTTTGACTGGTGTTTCCTTTCCAACACTCAGTTGCTTGGTAGTCAAAATTTTCTCTTAAATCTTCCAAGATTTACTCATTTTCTTGTCAGATATTTGTGCTGTAGCAACTCTGAATAATGCAGATACCAAACATAAGGTTTGATAAATAATTATTAGTCTTCCCTACTGTGATGTCTGATTCCTATAGTATAAAGGATTCATATTCATATTAGGGATTTGTACTGATTTCCAAAATGCAGTATGGTATTTGTCACTAGTCACAGAATATCAAAATTAAAGATGTTATGAAGATGCCTTTGGTTCCAAGGAAAGGCAGGAATATTTTTGCTTATGTCAGCATTTTGCCTGAAAAGGGGGTGACTTTATCAAAAGCTACATTCTGGCCAAGCACAGAGACATAATTGAGAAAGAGTGTTTAAAGAATATAATCTGCCACTTTCCTCCTGCTAGCTGTAAAGGTGGAGCAAGAGGCTAGCCATAAATAGCATGCTAACATCTAACAAGCTTTTTACAGAGTCCCATGTGAGTTATGAAGGATCTGTCCTGAAGTTTTCCCTGACAATTACTATTCAGCTATAAAAATAGTTTTAGGTGGCAGCCTTCTGACTGTCAAAGGCTCTCAGAGAAGCATGAGCTGGATCCAGATCTCCATGCCAGTTAAGTATTATTTCCCCACTAGTGCCTAGCTGTAAACCTCTAGTGGAACTGGCTGCTTGCCCACTTGCAGTCCCAACAAGGAGTTTATGTTCATAAATTCAAAATGCCAGCTCTCACAGTTTGCTGGAACTAGCATCTTCGCCACTGCTTTCAGTCAGAAATTTCATTCTTGTGCTAAGTCCTTCTGAAAGTAAAATTCTGTATTTCTGAATGTCTACATACTTGAACAGTTAAGTTTGTCTCCTTGATGATGTGCCCAGTTGTGAAGGTCTGGCAAAGTTTTAAATGCTACCTTCAAATTGACAGGATTACCAAAAGCAGCATGGCTGGGGAATGTCTGCAGCATTTTGAAATTAATAGCTATCATGGAATTTGGAAAAATGCTGGTTTATAGATATGAACTGAGAGGACTACAGAACAAGAGGACTATGGAACCAGATCTTTAAGCTGTCTATGCTAATCTCTACTTACAATTAACAGGGATAAATACACACTTTTAGGTCGTGAATCCCCACAGCCTAAGGTAGATGTCTAAAATAACTCCGATGATTTACATACTTAATTTTTTAATTTCTTTTGACTGATCTTAAACAGATGTGGATACAGTCTTTTACACTGAATGTACAATGATTCCACCAGTGCAGGTACAAGTCTTTCATAAGATTCTGCTGAGTGGCTGACTAATTTTTCAACAGCATATTTTTAGCCAATCTCTGGAAGCTGGTACTGGAGATTGCTGCAAGACCATCACAATTCCAATCCATCTATGAAAATAAGCCATGGGAATTTTAAAGCATAATGTACTCTAATCTAATTTATAAGCTAGCCAGAAGATTTATGTATCTCTTCATTTTCACATTTTTTGATCTTTAGTTTTATTTAATTAGATTCACTGCAAAAAAACCATAAACTGATCCTATTGTTGCCTACTGGACAGTGCCATTGGGAAATCTCCTTACACTTTATTTAGTGCTGTCAGAAACCATTCTGCCAAGAAATTCTCTTGTATGGTTTGGTATTCTAAAAATGTTCAAGTACTTGAATATAAATAGTTCTCTGCCTTCATTTTATTCAATCTTCTATTCTGACAGTTTCATTCGAATTTTACATGTGAAGTATTTTCTGAGGGATTGTCCATACTCAAGACAGAGACACAAAAGTTTTCCCTTTTGTTAAAAGATGACTTTACCTGTACAAAGACAATCTTGGCCAGGTATTTGAGTCAGTCAGCCAATACTTAAAACAAATGAATGGTATAAAACTTTGCACGTTTCTTGTTTTAAATGTAAAATGAATGGTATTCTGCAATATTAATTAGCCCTAGGAAAATACATGCAAGGGCATATAATTATCTATCTCCCTTAAATCTTTAAACCAGCTACAGAAGAAATTTATTTTGAAAAGTTACATGGATACAAATGTAATTTTGATTCACTGATTACTGTTTATCTGTAGGGCTCAAAATAGCTTTTGAAGCCAAGAGGTAGTTTTGAACAGCAATTATTTTAATATATTGAGTATTTTAACAGATATCAGGTTATTTTATCCATCTGATGCTGCAATAAGCATTTACACAGAAAACACATATTAGAGCAGACAATGGTACTTTTTAAAGTATTTACTTGAGGGGTGGGGAAATGTGTGAAAAATAATAATTTAAATCCTATATCAGCAATGCCTACAGTAGCATTATGTTTGAGAATAGTCACCTCTGTATTACTTTTTTCTTTTGCTTCCATCTGCCTCCCTGAAACAGCAGTGAGTAATCATAATAACAAGACTATTAGTTCACTTTCTGTTTGATCCTTCCTAGGCAATCTGTAGAGATCTATTGATATGTGGGGTGGGGTCTCAGATCACCTTACAGAAAGAATAAGAAAATGTAGATGTACTTAAGTGTTGTGCATGATCCTGCATGCATATTGTGAAGTTCTTTGTGCATCTCTTGGTCTCAGGTCTCAAAAGATCCATTTTCTTCTTAGCATCCTAAGGAATCATTACTGCAAAAGAGCTTTTCTTCTGTTTCTCTTGGGCTTTTCTCTTACAGGATGTACATTTGTTCTTATCCCTCTTTTGCCTTCCTGAAGTCATGAGCTATCCAGAAAATGACCACTTCTCCTTAACCCCGTCATTAAAGTTACTAAATTTTGCTAAATCTATCAGAAAAGCATATTCTCATCCTGACAGAGACCTTTTCTCTCAAGGGAACCTCCTTCATCTTTAGTCTGTGGTGCAATTGCAAAAAACGGTATATAAAAAATGCCTGTGAAAATAAGTCAGTGGTCCCAAATTTATTTTCATGACAGAAAATTCAGCCTTGCCACTTAATCATACAATTATGTTTTTTCTGAACTTAATATTTCTATATGTATTCCTGCCTCTGTGTTTTATATGTGCTGCATTGTTTGGGTTTTTCTTCCACTGCTGTCTGATACATTGCTTGAATTAGTGTCTCTGGAATGAGAAAGCATATTTCCTTATGCTTTTGGTACAAGGAAAGACAGCAGAGAAAATGAGGGGTACCAAAGCCTCACAGTTAAGACTGTACCTCATTTCATTCTCCAGTAAAAGCATCCTGAAGCATGAGCAGTTCCAAGCATGTTTTCCTTCTGACCTCCAAATCTTTGTCAATTCATGTCTTCTGATTTCCTTCCATCATCTCATTTTGGATGGCATCACTGAATAGTCTCTCTTATCTTTTCACTCTTCTTCCAGAAAGGCAGAAGTAGTTATCTTCAGTATTCTGTTATATATACACCTAAGTATTCAGTATGTGCACATTATAAAAGCTATGTCTGGATTTATTAATCTCTCAAATTAGAGACTGATACAGGGGTCAATTATCATCTGCTCTTCTAGGTTTTTTTTTTTTCCTTGATATCCGTAACTTAAAGGATAAAGAGCCATAGACATAAAGAGATATCTTCTTAACAAAAGCATAAGTAGCTGTACCCTTACCTATGTTCTCTTTTGCTAATAGTTTCAACTTTATACCTCCACATTGCTTATACATAGTACTCTTCCACATTAATATTAACAACACTCTTAGGATTATTTCTATATGTAATTAAAGAGAAAATCAATCAGCTTGGACATTTGATTAAACACTTGCAATGTGCTTCAATGTGATTACATTGTGGCAATGAAAACAAAACATTTTAAATTATTTGTATTTATTTTGTTTCCTCTTAACCCAGGAAAACAATAATCAGTAATAGGGTTGATGCTAGATATAGTCATATAATTCAGCTAATTTTAGAAAGTGTTCATAAATACATCACACATGTGTTTTCTCATACATTAAAAAAACCAAAACAAAACAAAAATCCCAAAACAACCCTTCATCATTTCCACAATGACCAGTACATGAAGATGCTTTCAACTATGTGTAGAGAATTTCCCTTCTCTTATCTACTGTGAACGCATTTTGTTAGGCTAACACCGTTTTGTTTTTTTTCACACAAGAGTATATCATTTGCATGTCTAAGACATTCAAAAAAATATCTGAAACCTCTAGAATAATGAAAACATGATTTTGACATGTTTCCTGGGCATTTTTCATGTTATATGAAAATAATATCTGCACAAGAATAAGCAAAAGTAGGATAAAATGAAAGGCTACTGACCTCAATGAATATACTTATCCAGTGGTTCTAACATTGTAGTAATGGCACCAAAGAAACTAGAAGCCTTTTAAATGAACTATCCTTTGTGCAAGAGCTTCATGCTAGGATTCATCTTACCTGTAGTGTCTTGTATTTGGCTGGGGCAGAGTTAATTTTCTTCATAGGAGCTGGTAAGGGGCTATGTTTTGAGTTTATGCTGAAAACCAGGGTGATAGCACAGGTCTGTTTCACCAATTGAGAGCAGTGCTTAAAGAGAGCCAAGATCTTTTTTACCTTTTTCCACTAGTGAGAGGGCTGAGGGTGCACAAGTAGTTGGGATGGAACACAGCTGGGACAGCTGACACCAATTTACCAAAGACATATCCCACATCATATGGTGTCATGCTCAACATTTAATCCTAGGGGAAGATGAAGGAAGATGGGATATTCCGAGTGATGGCATTTGTCCTCCCAAGTCACCATTACATGTCATGCAGCTCTGTTTTCCTGGAGATGGCTGAAGACTGTCTGCCCATGGGAAGCAGTGATTGAATTGCTTACTTTGCTTTCCTTATGCCTGTGTCTTTTCCTTTACTCATTAAAAACTGTCTTTATTTCAACACATTAGTTTTCTCATTTTTACTCTTTTGATTCTTTTCCCCATCCTGGGAAGAGTAGCTAGAGGAGAATGAGCAAACAACTGTGTGGAGCTTAATTGGTGGCTGTGCTGGTTTAAAGGTAAACCGGCAGGAGAAATGGACCCACCACAAGAGAGATTGTAAGTCAGAGTTACAATTTAATGAAAGATATTACCATAAATACACTGACACAAAGAGAAATTGCTTTCAACTCACAAAACCCAGCGGTATAACCCAGTGTCCTGTGGCACAAACCCAAAGGGGTTTGTTAGCCCTTGTGCTGAGACCCACGTGGTTCTCCCAAGTCCAAAACAAAAGGAAGTGAGAAACTGTTGGTGCAGGTGATGGCTGCAGTCTGGTTGAGAGCAGCAGTCGTAGTCTGGTTGAGAGTGGTGGTCTCCTCCTGTCAAGGTCCTGCTGCTCCTCTGGATCCAACAAGTGGCTCCCGTGGTCTTCTTACCCACCACTTATGTACCCTCAGGGAGCACCCAGTCGCTCCCCCAGGGCGGGGACTCACACAATGGGTGATTAACTCTGGAGCCAGGGGGTATCCCTGAACTGTTGATGGCTCATGAGCAGCCACGCCCCCCCAGGCTGGGTGTGAAGGTGATAATGACTCCCTGGGCAGCTGCTGCTAATGGTCCATTGTTCTTGGGAAATGAATAGAGGGGGTAGAATACACAGTTTTGATCACCCCCACACAGTGATAACTGGTCTCATCTGCTGAACTAGGACAGTGGCTAGGGTTGAAACATGGTATGAATTGTTTAGGCCAACCTATAGTCTGGAAATTTGACAGAGACGAAGGAAATAGAATGAACGACCTATGAATGCTTCCAGCACCTTTTCTATATTTTTTTTCTTACATATTACCAACGTGTATTTGTTTTCAAAGAAATATATGATCATGGTCTTGGTCAGGTTAAGAAAAATGCAACAGTTTTATGATTAGGATCTGATTATCACTTTATTTTATGTATTGACATAAGTATAACTTTAGCCAGTGTTTAAACAGATAGTGGGAACATATGCCAATGTCCTTTTAGTATCCTCCCATTCCAATAAGACCATCTGGATGCCATATTTAAGAATAGCTTTTAAAACAATTACAAACTTTATTATTGAATGCAATAACAGTAGAAACCTCATGATTTTGAGAGCTGAAGGAGAAAGGAAGAAACAGGTTGTCTGTTTTCAATGTAACATGAAGAAAGTATGATTTCTGCTCCTGCATAGCTGCTGAGTTTCCAGGAGGGAACTATCACACTACTTACATGCCATTTGCATAGGAAGGAAGTGAGGAATTCAGAAGGGTAATGAGCAAGGTTTAAAAAATAAAGTTTATCTGATTTCCTATTTTTTTTTAATTTTAGATTTAGATAAATAGGTTTAAGTCTGAAAATGACCATGAATTGTATTCCACATGAAATTTCTTCCATTTTCTGAAATAAATGAGTATAAATAGTGTTTTTTAGACTATTTGAATGTTATAGAAAAGTGAAAAATGCTATCCCCAGAATATGAGGATTTAACATGTGTAAAGAAATATTTCATTCAAATTCAAGGAAATTTTAAGGCAATGTGTTTCTAGAAGTAATTTTATTTATAAAACTGTGATCTTAATGTAATGATTTGTCTATAGCCAACATTAGACTAAGGCAGTCATGAGGAAACAGACATGAGAATGGGGAGGAGGTTTTTTTGGAATTGTACTGAAAACAGGGTCAGTAACTGAGGAAAACAGATACATTTCAGATTGGAATTCTCCTATCTTCTACTTAAAGGAAAGCTGTGATTTTTAGGTTTTGGTGTTCATTTTCTTGTGGGGTTGTTTTGTTGTTTTTTTTTTTTCCTCCATTCAAAAATTAAAATTAAATTACTAGTGAAGTAATGAATAAAAAAGAAAATTCCTCTGCCTACTCTTTTGATAGACTGGGGCAGGGAAGGGGAATCCTCAACAAACCCCAAGAATGAACAAACAAACAAAACAACCAACACACAAACCCCCAAAGAACCTCACCAAAATCTGTAAAATTTCAAAAATTAATATCCTTAATGGAACTGAAGGATGTGTATCTGTACAACTAATAATACTAAAAGTCTCAGACCCATGGCCAAGTTATGTGGATGTGAACAGCAACATTCAGGGATGCATTAGTATTTCAATTATTGTAGAGTGAGTTATATATTAGCTCAGAGATCTGTAAAGGCTGAAGCCCTAATATAAAATATTGCTTTGGATAGAGGCAAACATGGCAAAATTATATTTGCAAACAGATTACACTTCTTCCTTTACATCCAAAACAGACTCTTCCTAAAGCCAGTATGAGAAGTAATCCTGACCAGTGCCAGTTCCCCTTCTATCATGTCTGGAAAGTGCTTAAGAGAAGACTTAGTGTCTCAGTGAAATTCCATACCAAGAACAGATAAAATATTCCTGTTCCATAAATAAGCAGTATAAAAGAAAGTATGCCAGTGCCCAGAAATAACCCCATCACCATTTCCTTTAGTAGTATAGACATAATGAAAGATTGTGAAATGAATCAAAAATGTAAAGCTCACACAGACACACAGCAACAGCTTGCTAACAACTTCTTCTGTGTTGAGCCATATAGTCCCAGTCTCTCTCAAGAGTATCTGCCTCAAGCTATATTTCCAGAAACTAAAAAGTCCCATTTAATAAAAATCTTTCTTAAGGCTTAGACCCTGTTTCAGTGTCTGTAAATTGTTGGAGCTGGGTTGGAGTGAGTAGGAACAGCATCTTTGTTTATTTTCAATCTTTTTTCTTATTCTTTCAAGAAAATATTCCAAGATATTATTCCAGAAATTATCCTTTAAATTTTTTTTATTTTGCCTCACTTACCAAGAATAAGGTGACTACTTGAATCCTCATGATCATCTTCAGTAGTCTTCTTAATGTCCAAAACCACCTTTATAGTCTCCCTATCCACATGTTAGAGAATGAGCATATAAGTCTGCTAAAAGCAGTAATTCAAAGACAAAGGTTTGATGGTTTTACCATAACATTGGGTAGATAATTAGTGGGAACAGCAAATTATTCATTGGTACGCAGAAAACTAACCCTTAGCTAGATTGTCTTTGAGCACTCGTGGCACAGTTCCCATCTCCTGCGGATGTCCTGGCAACAAAGTCCTTCTGAAATTTCTTTGTAGACTGTAAGCTGATCATGCAGGAATTGAAATGGTGATGCCAGGCATATACTTTGCATGTTCTAATGAGTTTTGCTCTATTCCTCAGGCCAGTTGGCTGAGAAAGCTTTAGATAATGTACAGAAACCAAAGCCAAAACAAGCTCAGATTAATAAAAAAAAAAAAAAAAAAAAAGCTGCAGCTCAAACCAGACATATCTTAAGGGTTTTTAAGGCTTCAAAAGGCTGTAAAGATAATTTTCACCTAGTGAATATGAATAGCAAAATTGATAGTAGGGAACTTATATAAATTCTGCATAGCTTTCCCTTCTTTCTCAGTAGCATTTCATGGAAATAAAATTAAAAGGCTTTCTCACTAGGCCTAACAGAGCTCTGACTAGGTGTGAAGCAGAGCTGTTGTTTGCTATCAGTTCCTTCACCCTGAGGCAAGAGTGGTGGGCTGCAGTGTGATAATGAATAGAGTGATTGAAAAGACTCGATTTGATTACCTATTTTCTGTTCTTGAGTGTAAACAAATTTCATTAGCTTAATATACAAAAATTGCTGTCAAAGGCAATGCTAGAAAGTCAAGTCATTTTTGACAGCTTTCAGGGACTATCTGAGCCCTTTAAAGGCTAAAACCATGTGAGTTTATGCCACAATAGAGTGAGAAGAAGTACTGGAGGTTTCATACTGAGATTATTTCCTAATAGCTTTAGCTAGACACAAATCTAACAGCATGAGAACATGTCACCTTTCTTTACTGTGATAAACACAGACATATTTTGTCTGGTCCTTGAAGGTATCTAAGATACAAAGAACATTTTAGAGCACCAGCGTATGTCCATAGAAATAGAATTAACAATAGTAAAATTGACACATTAGACACCTTAAAATCCTCCACCCCAACCCCTGGACTCCCCTCTGCCCTCACAAATCAAAGTTTTACCACAAGGAAAACACACAGACATGAAATTTTATTCTACTAGTGGAAAAACATAAAATCATAAAAACTGAGAGCTTCTCAGACTCAAGCAAAGAGTGGGATTGGCTTGTTGGACTATATACCTTTTTCTCCCCATTTTAACTATGTCATTTGGCTTTCCCAGGAAAAAGATGGGTCTTTGACTCAGTCTAAATGGACTGTCTCAAGGTACATACCAGGAATCCAAAAAAGTGGTGGGTAATTCAGTCTGAATGGACTTCTGACTGCTTACTAAATGTGAGGGGAAATGCTCTTTGGAACAGCTACCTCCAAATTCTATATACAGCAGTCTAGCATCACATTTAACTTTTCTCTTAAGATTTCTGTTGTATCTATTTGTTGAAATGCAAAACTCAGTATGCAGGTGAAATGCCTTTTATTATAAGTACATAATGATATGCAAATTCTGTAGTGCAGGCTGGCTGCTTCCGAGGGGCCAGATGCTGCAGTGGATGCTTGGCTCAGCAGGAAAGGTACTCCCACTAAGGGGGCAAGGCAGGCACAGGGAGGCAGACAGGGGAAGCTCTGCCCAGAGTATGGGGCACATCTGTGGTGAGAAGCCAATCTCTCATGTCAGAGTGAAGACCAATGAAGTGCATGGATAGACACAGACACGACTACAACACAGCTGAACTGTAGCTCAGGCATGAGCTGCTGAGAAGGAGACCCTAAGGAAAATAAGGATAAGGCTTGCTGAGGCTCCTAATTTGCATCAAAATGACCCTGCTGTAGCATCTTCTCTCCCCCTTTCAGCTCTTTACTGAGAGAAACAATCCTTCAATCATCAAGATCAGAGATGAAGCAAGGGAGTAGAGGTATTTCAACCACTGGAACAGGCATTTGCCTGCAGAATGTGGATAGACCACAGTGGTATACATAGATATTTCCTCCGTTTTTTTCCTGAGTGTTTCAGCTCATGATGCGAACAATTGAGCTGGCTAAGGGAGGATGGGCTGCCAAAAGGATTCTACAGTGAGAGGACTGTGGTAGACATCGTTTCCCTTTTTTACCTCCCTTCAAGTGGGACAAGGGGTCCTACACGAAAACTGGAGAAGGTTGTTTTACAGTATATTTAATGATAGTACAAGGGCTAATGGCTTTAAACTGGAAAAAAAAAAAAGTAGATCTAGATATTAAACATTCTTTATTGTGAGGATGATAAGGAACTGCAACAGGTTTCCTAGAGAAGTTCTGGATGCCTGTTCCACTGAGGTGTTCAAGGTTGTATTGGAGGGTGCGTAGAGCAACCTGGTCTCGTGGAAAATACTCCTGCCTATGGCAAGGGGCTTGAAACTAGATAATCCTTAAGTCCCTTGCAACCCAAACCATTCTATGACTTGTGCCTAACCTCAAACTCCTAATCAATTCTTTGTGACATAAGTTCCAGGTTGATGACTCGAGATGTTGACACTAGAGGGTCAATATGTAACTGTTATCCTTTTAAATAATTTGACCCTGGGAAAGAGTCTTCAAAGAGAAAGAGTTTCTTTCCTCTCAGATATAACTGAAGACTGAGAACACCTTGATTCTCCTTGGAGTAAAGTGATTTTTGTGTTGTAATTCACAAGACCAGGACTCGAAGGAATCCTACAGTCCTGGGCTATCGAGAATCAACAGTGTGAGAAGTGGGTACCCATAATCATACATTTTACGTCTCATTTGACAGTATTTACTTTTAAACATAGGTGGCATTGTGATTATATACTGTCAGTGGGCTGGCACCTTTCCTCTTTGATTCCTTTTTGAAGAGGAATCTTCATCCGTCTTCAAGTCATGGCTGAAAAATGGCAATTTCCCAGACCCACTGGTGCCAAGGAAGGACTGAGCTTTGTGCCAAGAGAAAAGGTGGCAGCCTTGGGCTCTCAGGTGCCAATGATGCTGCGCCATGGACAACATAAAAGCACCCTAACCCAAACCCAAACCCTAACCCTAACCCCTAACCCTAACTCTAACCCTAACCCTAACCCTCACCTGAATTGCAGGAGGGGAAAGGGGTGGGGGTCCAGCAAAATAAAAAAAAACTATAGGCCAGCCCTTTGTGTCCTGGCACATTTTTCCTGGGAGTAATCTTTGTCCATCTTCAGGTGTCACAAGTGTCTTGTCCAGTGCTTAACACCCACTCTATCTCCAGGACAAACACTTCACGTGCCACTGTTCTGAAAGTGGCCAGTGGCTGGGAGGGTACCGCACCAGCGCTGGCACCTGTGTCCTGCAATTTGATGTGGAATCCCGGCATGTGTTTGTGGGTGATCACTCTGGGCAAGTGACCATACTCAAACTAGAGCCAGAGTCTTGCAGTCTCATTACAACATTTAAGGGACCCACAGGTGGCGTCACTGCTCTCTGTTGGGACCCAATACAGTGAGTTTTATTTTCAGGCAGTTCTGATCATTCTATTATAATGTGGGATATTGGAGGAAGAAAAGGAACAGCCATCGAGCTGCAAGTACATAATGAAAAAGTTCAGTCTCTCTCCTATGCTCACCACACTCGGCAGCTCATCTCCTGTGGAGCAGATGGAGGAATTGTCATTTGGAACATGCATGTTGAGAGGCAGGAGACCCCTGAGTGTCTGGATAGTGATTCCTGCCAAAAATGTGATCAGCCTTTCTTCTGGAACTTCAAGCAAATGTGGGACAGTAAGAAAATAGGCCTCTGGCAGCACCACTGCCGGAAGTGTGGGAAAGCCATATGTGGCAAATGCAGCTCCAAGCGCTCGTCCATCCCACTGATGGGGTTTGAGTTTGAAGTGAGGGTCTGTGATAGCTGTCACGAGTCCATAACAGATGAAGAGTAAGTGTGACACAGAGTTGGCTTGCACTGGAATGGGGAAAAAACTTCTGCACCTGGAAAAACTTGGGCAGATGTGAGGCTCCAGGAGGGAGTAACCTGGCATGGTGGTCCCTGGACTTTTTTTCCGCAGGATAAGCCTCTGGGGTGACTATCAATCTAGGAGGCATAGACAGCCCTCCACCTCTGTTCCTTGCATGCCAGAAAGGTCTCAAGGTAGAGTTTGCAGAGTGGTTGCTGAATTAATGGCTTACAGCAGCAGCCAAATATTTACTTCCTCAGTAGAGAAAATCGGGGGGGGCAGGGAGGAGAAATCCTTCAGTTACAGTTCTTGCTGATTTTTGGATTTCTTTCTTCAGACGGACTCCTACAGCTACTTTCCATGACAGTAAGCACAACATTGTTCACGTACACTTTGATGCCACCAGGGGATGGCTGTTGACCTCGGGGACAGATAAGGTTATTAAGCTAGGAGTGAGGAATGTGCTCTAGCTCCCATATTTTGTTTCCCCTTGCCCTCCCATGTGGCTGAAGGTATGTCCTACCTGCCTTCTTCCACCCACGGCGGTGCCCGCTGGCCCCATGGTGACGGAGCCCCAGCCCAAGGTGCTGACTTGCACGCCCGTCCTTCTCAACAAGATGGAAGGCTCGCAGGAGGTGGTGAACATGGCAGCGATAGTGCCCAAGGAGGACGGGGTCATCAGCGTTTCCGAGGACAGAACAGTTCGTGTCTGGCTGAAGAAAGCCAGTGGGCAGTACTGGCCCAGTGTATACCATGCAATGCCATCTCCATGTTCATGAATGTCTTTTAACCCAGAAACCAGAAGACTATCCATAGGTCTAGACAATTGTACAATCTCAGAATTCATTTTATCAGATTACAACAAGATGACACTATGAAAAGTTACCAGGCTCACCAAAGCAGGGTCAGAGGGGCAGGTCCTGTCTGACCAACCTGATCTCTTTTTACGATCAGGTGACCCACCTGGTGGATGAGGGGAAGGCTGTGGATGTGTCTATCTGGACTTCAGCAAGGCCTTTGACACTGTCTCCCATAATATACTCCTGGAAAAGCTGGTAGCCCATGGCTTAGACAGGTGTACCCTCTCCTGGATTAGGAGCTGGCTGGAGGGTTGGACCCAGAGAGTGCTGGTGAATGGAGCTGCATCCAGCTGGCAGCCGGTCACTAGTGGTGTTCCTCAGGGGCCAGTATTGGGTCCAGTCATGTTTAACATCTTTATTGATGATTTAGATGAGGGGATTGAGTCCATCATCAGCAAATTTGCTGATGACACCAAGTTGGGAGGGAGTGTCGACCTGCTGGAAGGCAGGAGGGCTCTGCAGAGGGATCTGGTTAGACTTGAGATGGGCTGATTCCAATGGGATGAAGTTCAATAAGGCCAAGTGCTGGGTCCTGCACTTTGGCCACAACAATCCCCTGTAGCACTACAGGCTGGGCGCAGAGTGCCTGGAGAGCAGCCAGGCAGAAAGGGAGCTGGGGGTACTCATTGACAGGAAGCTCAACATGAGCCCAGGTGGCTCAGGTGGCCAAGAAGGCCAGTGGGATCCTGTCCTGTATCAAAAATAGCATGGCCAGCAGGACCAGGGAAGTGACCCTTCTCCTGTACTCTGCGTTGGTGAGGCCACACCTTGAGTACTGTGTTCAGTTCTGGGCCCCTCAGTTCAGAAAGGATATTGAGGTGCTGGAGCGGGCCCAGAGAAGAGCAACGAGGCTGGAGAAGGGACTGGAGCACAAGTGCTGTGGGGAGAGGATGAGGGAGCTGGGGGTGTTTAGTCTGGAGAAGCAGGGGCTTAGAGATGACCTCATCACTGTCTATAACTACCTGAAGGGAAGTTCTAGCCAGGTAGTGGTTGGTCTCTTCTCCCAGGCAGTCAGCAATAGGGCAAGGGGGCACGGGCTTAAGCTCTGGCAGGGGAAATTTAAGTTGGATATCAGAAAAAAAATCTTTTCCAGTGACAGTAATCAGGCATTGGAATGGGCTGCCCAGAGAGGTGGTGGATTCCCCATCCCTGGAGATTTTTAGACGCAGATTGGACGTGGCGCTGGGTGCCATGATCTAGTAAATGGACTGGAGTTGGACCAAGGGTTGGACTCGATGATCTCGGAGGTCTTTTCCAACCCAATCGATTCTATGATTCTATGATTCTAACTTGCTCAGCCCCAGCCTACTGGTGAGGGGGGGATGTTGGAGAGACAGCCTCATGCTTTGTAAGCACTGCTCAACTGTAGCCAAAACCATGATATGAACACCTTTCTGACTACCAATCCAAAGAATAGCACTACAAGGGGTGGCACAGATAAAGTTACCTCCATCTCAGCCAGACCTGCTACAAGGTTTCAGCCAGGCATTGTGGCATTTTCTATATCCTGATTTGTAGCAGAAAACTAAAGTACAAAATGGAATAGTAATGTTGTCAAATTTTATGTGTTTCTTCTTCTCTTCATAAATAACCTTTGAAATTGCCAAAGCTTTGCCTTTTAGTTTTTCATAACACATGGTTTTTCCAGAACACTTCACAACACATAAGTTGTCTATTTACTTTTTGCCAGTCACAACTCATCTGTCAGTTGAAGATTTAGTGATGATACATTTCTTTTCACTTTGCTCCATAGCCTGCTGTATTTCAACTGTAGCAATATTCATTATTGTGGTTTAATAAGGTAGTACAAGGACAGATATTAATTTTGACTTAAATGAAATGCACAAGATTTGTGTAAGATATAAAAATTTAAAGTAAAACTTAATGCTGTCCATCATTTCTTCTTCAGCAATAGGTTGATTTGATCATTCGTTCTTTCACCTCTATTCTATACTGGATAAGAAACAGGAATCTTTGGTTGTTGTAATGCAATTTGCTTTTGCAGTTGAGGAATTACAATCAGGGAAAGAAAGAATAAATGATTGACATGAATATGACTCATTATTCTGCTGAGAACTGTTTTGACATATCAGTCAATGTAAATCATCAGTGTTACAATATCATTGATTACAATTTGCTTCTCTTTGATCACATCAGAAATTTCTTGTCAAGATAATACATAACATGTATTTTCCAGATGCTTTAAACTGTTTTCATAATGTGTCTCGCCTCCTACTACTGAAAACCATAAAGACCACCTAATTCTATTTGTTTTACTTGCTGAAGGTTGCTACAAGGAAAAGTAAGTTTAGAGATTGTCTTTAAAGCTATTTGCTAACTTAGTTTGAAATCTGGAATTATTTGCAAACCCAACATAGCCCAACAGGCCTTGATATCTTTTTAACAATGTAAAAGCTTCAGTGATGATGGGCCTGGGCCTGATAAATGCTTTCTGGCTTATGTGCCTATATTAACACTGTTAATTGGTAAGATAGGCCCCCAATTTTCCTGTATTTCAACTACTGTGGCTTTATCGGAAGGTCTTGATTTCCAGTTTGTCTGGCAATATTTTTCAGAGGGTTTGTTTTTTGGGTTTTTTTATACTTTTCCCTTTTTTTGCAGACTCCACAGGAATGAAACTGACACACTCAACTGAATATAAAAATCCACTGTGTATGCAACTTATCTTTGGGCTATCTACATGCTAATAACTGAGACAACTCAGCAAGTTTTCAGGGGATGCAAAGTTGCATGGTGTGGTCGACACACCTGAAGGATGGGGTACTATCCAGCGGGAACTGGACAAGCTTGAGAAGTGGGCACATGGGAACCATGGAAGTGTTCAAGGTCAGATTGGATAGAGCTTTGGCAATCTTCCTGCTTATTGCAAGAGGTTTGGACCAGATGACCTTTGAAGGTCTTTTCCAATCCAAATTACTCTATGACTCTATGAAGATGACAAGTGTAGGTACAGTGTTCCCATGCTCAAGGTCTTGGCCATGAAAGACCCTCTATGTTAGACTGGGATAGTATGAAGGAGATTTAAGAGTTCTGCATGGATAAGACTGAATTAATATTTAAGACAAATAATCATGGGAGAGTGTTTTTCCTACTTTGATAATTTTTGAAATAAAAAAATTATTTTACACAATCCTTCTGTTTTATGAGACAAGAACAAAGGTGGGGCTTGCTTTTCTTGATTTCTTACAGAATCAAAACAGAAACACAAATTCAAAACTACCAAAAAGAGAATTATTTTTTTATTAATTTAAAATCTGAGGTGTCATATAGGGATATTTTTGTACCACACTTGATAACTTTTTTAGTGTGTGTTATTTTGTTTTGAGCATATCTGGTGTAAGGAAAAATTGATTTGTAGTCTTATTCAATCTTAAAACAGTGGTTGAATTTTCCACTTCACCATTCCACATTTTCAGTTATGTTACATTTAGATTATTGTTTTGGGAAAAAAAAAATGCACCCTATACACAAAGCCACAAAATAGACCAGTTAACGATTTAGCAATGCATATGATCTAATAAATGCAGAAATGCCTCATTAACAGAACAATTATTATTGTAATGCATAATCTTCAATTATTTACTCTTATTTTTGAATGTTATGCTCAGTCTTCCACTGGTTCTTTAAAGAACTGAAATGAGAAAGTAGATTTTCAAGAAGTCACCACCATCAGGAGGGTTTATCTGGAATTATGTACGTGGGGATGGGATTGCTTTCTCCTCAGACCTGGGTTTGTTTGGGGCTATCTTAGTGTTTTCTACTATAACCTGCTTCCTCCCTTTTGTTTCACTGATAGCGCTTGAAAGATGCACAATATAATCCATTCCTCACTTTCCCCCAGCTAACCATGCAAGGACTAGAGGAAGAATTCATCCAATGAACTGATGTGTCTTGAAGACAACTTAGGACATGAAGAGACCATTCAGACAGAAAAAGTGAGACAAGCTGTGATGTTTCTCAGTCTGATTTATGATTCAAGAATTTTTAAATGTCCAGTAATGAAAGTAAAGTGGATTTATTTCTTTTGATAAACAACATGACCAGTTCTTTAAAAGAAAGGTAATAATTTTTAATGTAATAGCATTAGTGTATAATTGGATATGTCTTCTATTTTACTTTCAAAAAAACACATTTAAGTCTGTAGAAGATAATGTTACCTGCTGGTTTATTGATTTAATTAAAGGGTGCAGTTTTAATGGATGGATAGAAAACCTCTTGGCATTTCCTTGAGTACTCTTTTTCTGATTTATTAAGAAGCAATTTGTGAATAACTATTAACATTTTATTCAATGAATAACTATCTTGCTAAGTTCCTATTGTCTTTATTCACTTCTATCACTTTCTTTTCTTCTTTTTCCTATATTAGATAATCTTTTGAAATCTCATGGACTGGTTGCTTCCTAAGTACCTTTACAATGATGCATTGCTGTGCTGTGCCTGAAGTCAGCAGCAGTCTTGGTACACCCAGGAAAATGGACAATGGACAATGAAGCACACTGTGAAATCACAGAAAGGTGAGGAGAAAAATAAGGGTAATGTTGCACCTTCTGTGGGGGTGAAATATGTCCTTTTCTTCTTTTTGTTCAAAACATGATGTTCTATGTGCCTGTAAAGCAGCTTTAAAACATTTTCTGCCCTGTAATATTTATGTCCATGTTAACCATAATGTTGTTTCCTGTGAGAGGAGAGTCCTTTTTGTTATTTGGCCTAGTGTCTTCCTTGCTTTACTTTTTAAATTTCCAACTTGAAAAATTTTCCACCATAATCCAATGAAGCTAGTATTAAATTTTGTGATATGTTTGATAGCACTTTGATGTATACATAACACTCATCATTATGAAGTAAAACAGAGTCTACTTCAGACAACTAATTTGAAGTAGCAGTATTTCATAGAAACATCCCAGAATCATAGAATGGTTCTGGTTGAAGGAACCTTAAAGATCATCTAGTGCCAAATCCCCTGCCATGGGTAGGGATGCTTTCCAGTAGATCTAATTGCTCAAAGTCCCATTCAAGCTGACCTTGAACACTTCCAAGGATGGGGCACCCATTTTTCTGAGCAACCTCTTCCAGTGTCTCACCACCCTCATAGTGAAGAAATTTTTTTCCTAATATCTAAACTAACTCTACTCTCTTTCAGTTTAAAACTGTTATGCCTTGTCCTATTCACTATTTTTACTATTGTCAAAAGACCCTCTCCAGCTCTCTCATAAGCACTCCTTAGGTACTGGGAGACTGCTAGAAATGTTACCGTGAAGCTTTCTGCAAGTTGAACAGTCCCAGCCTTCTCACCTGTCTTCATAGAAGAGGTGTTCCATCCCTCTGATCATCTTCATGTCCCTTCTCTGGACTCCGTCCAACACTTCCACATCTTTGTTGTTGCAGGGGCCCTAGAGCTGGATGCAGTACTTCAGTTGGGGTCTCATTACAGTGGAGGAGATTTATAGACCTGTTCTGTATATGGATGCTGAAGGGTCAATACCTGTTTCTGTTTCTTCTAGATTTGGAAATATATCCAACCAAAGTGATGCTGTTCAGTAAGAGGAACTAAAGATTTACCTAAAATCTGTTTTTATGTATTAGCAACATTAGTAAATAGTTTTGTGCAGCTGTTGATATTTGGGAATTTGCCTTTACAGTTAATAGAATTCCAATAATTAATATTATTAAATTAATAGATTGTTTTTATTCTTAATTTATCCAAATCATTTCTTCTCAAAATAAGATAAATCAGTTGGTTGGAACCTGGTGATACATTTGAATTTTGTCCTAAGATATTATTCAGTGCATCAAAAGCTAGATGTTTAGAATTAAACACTCAAAAATAAAAATTACCTGTTCAGCTAGACTCTGTATTGTGGGATTAACTCTCCATGCTACATCCTTGCTTTTGGTAACTGTTAACACACCTGACACTTAGGGACTTTAAATGATACCAGATTGCTTTGCTACACAGTAAGAACTAAAAAACAACAACAACAAAAAAACAAAACAAAACAAAACCAAAAACAAACCAAAACGCAACCGACCAACCAAACAAAAAAAATACAAAAACACAAAAACAACAAAAAAGTCAGTCAATCTCTTTGTTTCTGTCTACAGAATTATCTGTTAAATTATCTGTTAAATTATTGTGGTATTATCTTCCACTTGAAATCCCTCTGTTTAGGTATCAGATGATCAGATATATTTCTCTTCTTTCTGGTCATTTTCTCTTTTTGAGTTTAGCAGTTTGCAAAAATTTCTTTTTGTGACATCTGATCAGCAACACAATAATGAAGGTTAAGCTGCAAAACATATTACAGATATGGGAAAAAGAGAAGGTCTTTAATTCCCTTGTCCATCAGCTCACTGCTATGTTGTTTTTCCCCTTGCAAAACCTTGAAGACTGCTTTTTTTAAAACTAAATGTGACAGTCTTCCACTTGGCTTCTTTCTGTTCTTGAGAACAAAAGCTATGGGATAACTTTAGCACTCCCTTCAAAAACTAAAGTGCTTGCTTAATTGCTTTCTAGGCAACAAGTCAAAATTCTTTTAGATTTATGTGTAGAAAACAAGCCTTCCTGAAAGTCATATGAGTGATCCAAGAAACTTCAAGCTCACAAAGCAAATACAAGAGAATGATGTATCCCTGAAGTTTTAGTAGTTTCATTTCTTCCAGTCAGGAGCAAATCTCTCTACTACAATCACAAATCACCCCATTTATGAGTGTTCACTAACTCAGCAACGGAAATTAGTCTTTAATGCTATTCTAACAAAAATATTTTCTGTTTATGAAATGCATATGATAACTTACATTTACCAAAATGACTATTCCAGATGTGAACCTAATTTACATAATGAATTAATAGCTTATTTGTGCATTTTGACCAAAGACTTAACTAACCATTATCTTCTCATGTTTGCGTAATGTAACAGCTCCTTAAGGTAAGGAGCCCCCTTACCTTATGGTGCCAGAGTCAAAGATGAATCCTCATGGAGGTATGATCAATGCTCCAGTTTATTGTTTATTACACACTTACTTATATCTCATACTTCTAAAAGCACGCAAATAATGCAAGTGCACTATTGGCTAATAGCTAGTGTCCACGAGCTCCACAACATGACTTGATTGGCCTCTGCCTGTTGCTGTTTACTGCAAGTCTTTCCTTTTGAAGCTGTCTCGAGGACGCATGGCTTTGCTATTCTCTGCATAGGCTGAGTTGGGCATACCGGCCTCTAACAGCATGCCATGGCCTGTGCTGTTCAAATTTCCCCCAACAGTTCTACCTGGCATTACATACAAAAGGATGTGCATTTTATTATGTGCTTGGAAAATGCAGGAAAGTTTGTAGAACATTGATAGAAACTTTTAAATATGCACTGGATTGCTCGTGTTCCAGATTCTTAAATGTTCAACTTTAGAGATAGATTTAAAGGTGCTGAAAAGAATTAGCTGAGAAATGTGGACATAGCTTTCCAATCAGACAAGAGTACTGGTCAAAGATAACTGTCTAGTAAGTATTATGCCTGATGTACTTGAAAATCAAGATCTCAGGGTAGTGGTTTTAGCTAGGCCTCAACTTAGCAGGCTCAGAGAATCTATGTAGATTGAGAGACAGCTCTCACCTGAGTGGGTAACCAAGGAGTATTTCATACCAGATGACACAAACTTAAGATATGTGTGCAGCAGTGGGAGATGTTAGGTCAGTTCCATCATGGCTGGAGTGCAGAGAAGACCTGCTGCAGTTGTTCTGCTATGTTGGGCCCTGCTCCTGCTGCCACTACATTGTATTTTGTTTTAGTTTCAGGGAAGTAGAATCATTTTGTTGTTACTCTTTATGTTTCTTGCTAGGTGTCTTTTGGAGTGCTTATGAATCTGGAGTAATGGGCTTTGTATTAACTGGGGAGTGGGAAGTTATTTCTTGTTATACATATATAACTTGTGTAAATGTATGTTATATTGTAGTTTTCTCTTAATTTTCTCTTTTCTGTATAAATACATGTAGTTAGTGTCAGCATAAACCTAGTTTAGAAGTTTGTTTTCCTCTCCCTCTTCTTTTTTCCCCTAGCTGTTTGGGGGAAGGAGGAACCCTTTCTCTCTGTCTTGGACAGTTGGTGTTTTGCCAGCTCCACCCAAGACACCCAGATAAACTAATTTCTGGACAAATCCAAATGAGCCATATGAAAATGTGGAAAAATCCTCAGTTTATAAACTTACCTACAGAGTATATCAATGGTAAGTCCTGATCAGCCAGTGCAAACTGACCACAGACATACAAATCTTTGACAGTACCTGGGCATAATTATGCATAAAGTCCCACCTGGAAACAATGTTAACCAAAACAATTTTAGTCAATACTATTACTTGATCCTTTGAGTGTCTAGATGTTGTATCAATTCCTCTGGGCTCTTTCAGTAAAGAAGGCAGGAGGTTTCACCATTTTAGATATCTCTTTTGTTATCTAATGCATTCTCTAAAGATGCCATTTTCTTTCTGTTAACTACTGAGCTAGCATAAAATATTAGATCAGACTCCATAAATCATTTCAGAAGGCCAAATTTAGATGAAATTAATTCTACCTCGTGCATACAGTAAACTGCAACACACATAGAACAATGAAATATAATGAAAATGGGTTGTACAACAAAAGGAGTCAATTGAAAAACAATTTAGAAAGTCCAGGGGGGAAAGGAAAAAGAGCAACTCACAAAACCCCCCAAACAACAAATTCACAACTTCCTTTACTGTCTCATCACCACCACTAAATCCTAAAATATTTGATTGCATTTTTTGATTTTTTTTTCCTTGGGTTGTTGTACTAATAACAAAATAAAGCATCTAAGCTTCAAATCATGGAAGTACAGAGTAACTTAAATTGGAAGTGACCTGTGAAGGTCTGATTCCTGCTCAAATTAGAGTCAACTTGGATATCAGACCATGTTTCTCTGATCTTTCAGGACTTGAAAACATTGTAGACCAGAGTTTGCACCACCTTTCTGGGCAGCTTGTTGCACCTACCTGACTATCCTAAGAGTTAGTTGTACAAAGTATAAAGATTTCAGTTCTGAGTAGCAATAGTATGCCATTCTAAAATCTGGTAAGTAACTAATATTTAGTTAGTCAGTGTCATATTCAAAAAGTGAAGGTTTTTGCTGACATAAGTAAATTAAAAAACCAATATATTTCCTGGGATTTGCAGTAAGTCACCATAATTACAAATAAAAGGCTGCTGATATCCAAAGTAGTAGTGTAAATAAATAAATAAAAAGTAATTTAAAGAAAATACTATTTTAGAAAAAGAATAATGTAGATATGGACATAAGTTGCTTCTACCACATGTAAGGAATTGAGTAATTTTATACCAAGGAAGAGAAAGGTTTTTTAAGAAAAATATGATTTAGTGAAAGAAAATATACTACAATGGGGACAAACATGAAAAAGTTGTTAGCTTTTTCCTATTCAGTGTATGTTTACATGTTTCCTTATATATTATTCAGTTTTCACTTGAATAAGAAAGGAGTAAATAATGGAGGCATGTTGCATATATATCTGAATTAGTGGTAATAACTGAAAATAGATGACTTACAAGGAAATATGAGAGGAGAATCATTTTTCATATCTAAACAATCGTATAGTAAAACCAGTGTATTGCCTAATAATATGTTGTGGTTAAGAACTCACCTGAAACTCAACAGTCTCATACTCTAATACATATGATACTTGTCTGAAAAATTATGATTTTGATTCATGTGGTATTTCAAAGTTTAAAAAGAAAATCACACCCAAAATCCAAGAAAGTCAGATATACCATGAATTGAGTGTATTTAAATGTTAAAATTTAAGCCATATTTCTTTCACCTTTCTTTCATTTTTATATTGTGAAGATTTCCTTTAAATAGACTTCCTTTTGTTACAAGTTAATTTACTGAATTTCCTACAGTTCCAGCTGCCTGCAAGTTAGCAAGTGTCTTTCACTGCATGCACACATTATGGCTACTTAGTGCCTAATGTTTAAATAATATCCTAATTTCTCTATTTGTAATGACACCTGTGAGGAAACAAAAATGAAGAAAAGAGCCCCATAAATCTGCCATAACTGATTTTTCCTATGAATTAGACATAAATAATGATGGCATAATTAATATTTTATGTAGATTACAGTTTGCTATTTTAGTCATTATAATTCTTACAATTTTATTGGAAAACTATTGGAATGAAGTGGAAAATCTGTTCAGAATTATTGACAAGAGTATATATATTAGACATACATCGTGTGAAATATTTAACTGCTTCACACTCATCTCTCTCACAGTATGTCATTGCCAGTCTGGGAGATACGTAGAGCAATAGTCAATATTAATGGCTTTTGATCATATATATCATGCTGTAATTTTATTTTAAGTTGTAAAAATAGTGTAGAAGTTCCAAAAAGTGCTGTTTAATCCAGATCAATTTGGAATCATGCCACTTTAAGATAAATAGCGACAATGGGTTCTTCATATAGTACTACAGATTCTATGAGTAATTAGGATTTTGAGTCCAAGAGTAGGGTAGCCTGATACCAGGCAGCAGTAGAATGATAGCTATATTTAGCATACATGATCAAGGCTAGAAATGAAAGCATCTCAAGTTATGAATAGAAACCCCTAAGTAGGATATTTTGTATTGTATCTATTGATTCTGAAAAATAGATGTTAATACATTAGATATTTAGATAACACTAGTAATAGCAAAAGTGTAACACCAGTCATAACAAAAGTCTGAAGAGTTTTAACTGCAAGAATAACCAAAAATGGATTTGTAAACCTCACTGAAATCTCTGGGAACTGAGAATCTAAGAGATTTTTGACCATATAAGTGTCTCTAATATTTGGTTAATTTTTCCCTCTTTACAAGGCCAAAAAGTCTTCATTAACTTTCTCCAATAATTTTTCAATTATACTAACTCAACAATTTTATGTTGAGATTATTTTATTTTGTTTTGTACCTTCTGGGGGAAGGTGGAAAGTGAGAGAACAGCTTGGTGGGCACCTGACCATACAATACTATTTCCTTTAACCTGCTTATGAACACGTGAAGCCTGAAGATCCAGTCATTCACTATAGGTTGCAGGAGTCGTGTTCTGAAGATTTCTTTTATGGGGGCTGTTATTTAATTGATTGGCCGTTCATGCTCCAGCCTTTTTAATTGAATTCTGTGCTGGTGGAGTCAGTTAAGCTCAGTTTGAAAAGATGTAATACACCAAGTCTGCCAGGAGATTTAAAAATGTACCAAATTTGCAGATCTGAAATTATTTCAGAGTAGATATAGATACTTAAGTAGGTATCTCAGCAAATTTAGCTTTTCTAGTAAGAGCCCTAGTGATATGATTTTCAATAATGAAGAAAATATCAAAGTTTTAATAATCTAAGAAGTCTATGAAGGAGTTTTACGAATTATTTTATTTGAATATGTGTCTATATTCACCTATGCAGTAGTGGACTTGTTTAAATGGTTTATTTAACCTGGTGTATTAGGTCTGGCTGCGATGGAGTTCATTTTTCCCATAGCAGCCCTCACACTGTTGTGCTTTGCATTGGTAGCTAGAAAGATGTTGATAACACTCCAGTGTTTTGGCTACTGCTGAGCAGTGTAGCAGAGCATTAGCATTGTCTCAAAAATTCCTCCCTCACCAGCAGGCTGGGGGCAGGCAAGATGTTGGGAGATGTCTTTTTAGATATCGCATGCCATGTGGAGTCTTCTCAGCAACAGAGCTAAGAGAAAGGAGTGGGGAAGGTATTCATCATCATGATGTTTGTCTTCAAGAACAACAGTTCCATATGCAGTATTCCTGCTTTCTGGAAAGTGACCAAACATCACCTGTTGATGAGAATAAGGGAATAAAATCTTCTGGTTTTCTTTGGTTTCTGTTGCAGTCTTTGCTTTTACTGTTTTTAAACCACTGTTACCTTGACCCTCAAAATTTTTTCCATCTTATTTTCTCCTCAGTAAGCTTTAATTAAGTCGCTAAGATTTTATGAAACCATTTTTTCTTTCTTTTTATTTCACCTTATACACTCCACAAACCCCAGAACAGAACAAGTGTTATAAAGATGAATCCCCTGTGGAGTGTGTCAGCTGTCATGCTCACAGGTTTCCCTTCCTTTAATGAGACCATAAACTCTTTTCCACTAGAGACAGCCTTGCTTACATAAGCTGTAATCTATTTTCTGAATGGAAATTTTGTAAAGGCTGTCGGTTCCTCGTACAGATGTTAAAATTTCTTACTGGGGCTTAACTTGGGATTAGATATGATCCTTAGGTTAGATTTTTAAATTTATTTTTCTTCATAAAACAAAAGTATTTCCATTGTTCATTTTGGGGCAGATCTCAGAGGGTATGAAACATGCATTGTACAATTCAAAATGTCAGTATCCTTGGAAGTGTCATAATCCAATTATTTTCTTGTTTGCGGTTGCAACTGTACAGAAAGCAGTATTTATTTTTATAATACTGGATACTCTATAATCCTGTTTCATACTGAAATTTACACTGTTTTATATTACTCCTTCATTAGTATACATAAAAATTAAAAAAAAAGTTACAAAACCCAAACAATCAAAAGTTAAAAAAAAAAAAAAGGACAAAACAAGCGCCGTTCCATTAGTAAGAACTAAGAATGTGGTTTGTCTGTGAGTGATGGCTATGTTTATTCCAGAACACTTTATATGTCATAAACCAGTTTAGGTAATGTTTCAGAGTGGACTGATAGCCTTTTAACTAGCATGTTAAGCAGAGTCTTGGTATATCTCTGATGGAGTCTTTCCATCTCAGAAGTCTTACAAAGGCCTTGGAGGAGAGACTAAGTTCAGTTCACCTAGCTCTTTCTACTGATGCCTAAGGATTTTAGTATATTTTGTAGATTTTTGAGATTATATAACTTACATAGATTCTCCTAAGTTGTTCACATCTTAGGTGAGTTACTAAAGCTCTTTCTCACAGATTTGTGAGCTTTCTCATGCCCTGCCAAGGCCATGGTGTTTGTGAGAAACCATTTGTAGATATCATGAAGACAAAGCACAAGAAGAAGGCCTAGAGGTCCTGGAAGATCTCCAAGGGGCACTTCTGAGGAACCCCAAAGGTGGGGCACAGAGGGAAATGAAGATCATGGTTGCTTATTGATATCTCATATGTAAATTTCTGAAGAAGTTGTAAAACCCGTGACATCCTTAGTCACATGTGTGCATGTCGGTGTGGAGGTCTTTGTGCATGTCTGTGTGCAAGTGTGGACCTGTGCATGTGTGTCACAGACCTTCTGGTGTGCACCTTGAAAGCTTTCAATAAAGGTATACCATCTATCTTTCTCTATTAATATTGTTTCTGAGTGTCTATTTCCACAGGAATTTAGGCATCAGGCAACACTACAATATATATAGCTACATCTAACGCAGTCATGCCAAATGCTATTATGTTCAGTGAAGAGCGATAAGTGCTTCTACAGCACAATCCATTTTATCTTGCAGCAAAAGGAAACAAGTGAAGGAATCATCTCAAAATCCCTGTTTGTCTCCACCTCCTATGAATAGAGACTACAACACATATGGTTATGTTATAGATGATGAAAGCTGAATGGAATAAATTTTGTGTGATTGTTTTACATTATATAGGATATCAGTTATTTTACCTTGTATAGGATTTCCCAGTTTATGAATTTTAATGTGGAAAATTCAAAATAATGTGCATGGTAAAAATATGATGAATGCCTAAACAAGTCTAATTCCAATTTATCTTTTAGTGCCCAATAAAACCATCTTGGACTCATACAGATGTTTATTTGAAAAGGTGAAAGCAATCTTCAGCTGAAAGAAAATGAGAGAAAAAAAAACCAGCAGAACTGATTACACAATTACTTAAATTCATGACACCATAGTCACTCCTTTCAGTTCTGTTTGGGCAATATCTATAGATCATGTTGGAGCTGAAAAAAAAAAAAGAGTAAAAAAAATACCAACAACTGACCATGATTTCAGGAATGGTCATGAATATTGTATGTTCTCCATGTAAGAAAAGACTGAATATATCTTTTTGCCTCTCACTGTGACAAAAAGTAATAGGTGAGGGTGAAGTATAGTAGATGACAAGGATCTGTGGCATCATAAGGAAGGTAAATAAGGAATAGTCTTTGAAATTGATTTTATTTCCTTTTTGTTCTTTATTTTTAAAGCATGACTACAGGTCATTATGAAATTTCTAGGCAGGAATTACTAGAAAACTTCTTGCAGAGTTAGCCTTCTTCCTCACCCACCTCCACACCCATTTTACAGTCATAAATCTCTTTGTCTTAGAATGTCATATAGATAAATATTAAGAAAGACATTAGGCAAATTATAACATGATGAATGAATCAGCTGTTTGAATGATCTGGATATAGACTTCATCTCTGCAATTGCTAGTAGAGATTTCCATGAAAATGAGAAAATAGACTAAACAAGAGGCACTGTGTAACGTGTGTTTTACAGTTTTCTTAATGCCTCTGCTACTGGCAACTGTCACAAACAGGAGACTAAAATACAAGGACAGTTATTGTGATTTGGCATTTTCCTTATTTTCTTATGAAAATAAACAAAAATATTTGCAAGTGAACTCTCACTGTGAAGTGTAACGTGCAAGTCAGTGAAGGACCTATTTCCTGCTTTCAAGAATCTCCATCCAGATCTTATTGCTACCCTATTTCCTGAATAAAAAAAAAAAAAAATGTTCTATCTAACCTATTATTTAGTATCTAGTAAACTCAAAATCTATAAAAATTTTCAAAATATAACAATTGTGTTACATGTGTGAAAACTGTTAATTGTTATATAAGGATGAAACTCCACTTTGTCCTAGAGTTGTAATATATGGATATTAGGGCTTTGCCTATTTTATAGCTAGTGCACTTAGCCATGAATTCCCTGAGTGATCCAAAAACTTCTCAGCTAGTTTCTGCCTAGTGAGACAATGAAGAGGCTTGAGAGCTGTTTATTGATTGAAATCCTAGCAGACTTCATAACTGTTTGAGTAGTTGTTACATGAGCTTTCCAGGTGGATCTTTGTACAGTCCTCACGCTCGTTCCTGCTGTGTATGGATCAACTGATAATTACTACTTCTAGGCTTAACTGTGTTGTTTACCCTCCTAGAAAATCTGCAGAAAACCTGGTCATCCTAGAGACTTCTGTGAAAGTTGCTGCTGTACAATCAGACAAATTATATATATGTAATTTTAAACAGTCAGTAGAAACTGTTCCTGAAGATACAGAATTGTCATGTAAGGCAGCGTTTTTTATGCTGTAATAGTTTGGCCCATGGCTTCCCCAGTAACCATTGTATCCAAGGAAGTTACAAGTATTCCACACGTGTCTTCCACGTAGCAGGGGGGGAGTGATTTAGTCTTCTCTCCTGGCCGAGGAGCTGGTGGGAGGTGGTTGGAGTCTGATCCCTCCGGTTGTTGGTGGTTCTCCTGTCCTGGGTGAGATTGTTTCATGCCTGTTCCCCTTCTTTGAGGTTTTTAATTATGTCTGTGTGATTCATTTGGTTTAAGTTTTTCTAGTTTGGTTTTGTTAGGTTGGGTTTGTGTCTTCCCCTGTCTTCACTCCCCTTCTTCCCTTTCTCCCTCTCCCCTGGGGGTGGGATCCTACGTACTGTGTATGCAGTGTGATTGTGAATATTAGGAAATATAATTTATTCTTTTTATTCAGTTCAGTTTCTTTTGAGTGCGTTTCTTTTCAGGTTTTTTTTCCCTTGCCTTTGCTGGGAAGTTTCTGGGAGGGGGAAGGGGGGCCAGTCCAGGGTTGGTAACAGCTAAGCCAAACCTGCGACATTGTACCGCTCCTCTCCCATCTTGCCCCGCTCCGCTCTGCGGAGAATATGTTCTGTACATTCCTTAAGATAATGATAGGCCATGCATGCAGTCATAACTAGACTAAAGTTTTGTGGGTTTTGTTCAACATCTACTCAAATTTGAGTGAATGAAACATAAAATGCTTATTTACACCCGAAATACTCTTCTTAGTAGGATGGTTTCTCCTGTATTTTCTTGTTGGCTGGGGAAGTCAAAGCAGCGTGTTTTATCTCTGCCTCCTGGGAAAACTGTGATGCTTATTTGACTTTCTTGTCTTCCTTGTGGTCTCATTATGCAATTCCGTCCTTGCAGTGAAGATTCTTTGCTTCCCCCTTCTGTGTCATGCTCTTATTGATACTAGCTGAAGATTTTATAAGAAGTTGTGTGGGAAGGAAAACATTGCAGCTGTTGCCTTCAGGACTAAGAGTAACCTTCTCGTGGCTTTAACTGATATGGGGGTCTATTTCAATTGCACTGTACAAAGACACTCAGTTATTTGTTACAGGATAAGACTTTAATACCTATTAGACAAACAGCTACTTGACAAACTACTTCATTGAGGCAATTATTTTTTCTGTGATAGGCTGTCATGCAACACGATCTTTAAAAATCTATCAGCAGCAGAATCTGAGATCAACATTTTCAGTTTGAAATGGAGATATTTTCCCTGCTTGGAATTTCAGTGTGGTTTAGGAAGAACAAACCTGTGATTATTTCCACACCAGAACGGGTGTGTTCTATTTTCTTTGTGTTAAAATATTTCTCTCTGAAAATGTCATATTCTCTTATAAGAATGCAAGAACTGTAGTTTTAACCCAAATAACTGTTTCCTCACACATTCAGGGACCCATGAACAATTTTTGAAGTAGAGAGATTATTCAGGATTTCATACTTTATGAAAAAATCTTTCTTCTCACTTTGATTATCAACCTCAATCTCCAAAGGAAAAAAAATCATCATCTGCTTAACAGATGAAGGGAGTCACTTGGGTATTTTTGAGAAGGTACCTTTCCACTCATTCTCTTATTCTTACAGGTCAAAAAGGAAAGACTGAGAGACAGAAAACCTAAACGTGCATCCTAGAACATTTTAAGGATAAAGACTGAGCCAAACACCTTTAATGGACAGAAATATGCTTGTCCAGATGACAAACAGAGTATAAGTTATTTTAAGACCAATGGCATAGAGAAACAAGATTTCACAATTTCAAAACTGTATCTTTTTTACCCCGTTTATTTATGAATGTGTTCAGCTTTCAGATTTATTGTTCTGTAATTGCATGAAGTCATATATAAGAGCAAATATAAAAGTATGTTGTAGCTTGCTTTCTGATGGAGTGAACGTTCAATATATGCTTAAATACACTACAAATGAGTAAAGTAGTCAAGGTTATATTTAGGTGCTTGCAGACATGTTAGCTGCTTTAGTTTAACTATACTTGAGAAGACAACCTTATATGTAATTTTTGCAATTTCTTGGTCATTGCAAGTTTGTTATTATTCAGACCATTCTTATTCTTTACATTGTTAAGGAGGAGAGAACCATGGTGTGTTAAATACTACTTGAGTATTAGCTAATCAAAGTCCATGATCTAAAATATAATAATTTAAATTGTAAGTGCAGTGGATTTCTCTCTGCCTTAAGTGTTTGGCTAAACAAAAATAATTGGTTTAGACAACTAAATAAGAAAATTAAAAAAAAATCCAGTAAGCAAAACTAAACCAAACAAAATTAAATCCTTTTGACTTTCTTTCCAGTATTTTTACAAGAAGAGAATACAATCTGGTAAAGTGTCCTTTTTATTAATTATCTAAGTAATTCCTTTATATAAAATCTTATAAACTATAATTAAAACGTAAACTAGTATCACTTCACAATGGAGGAAGTTAACTGAATTATATTTGACCCTTTCCCTATGGAATACCATTTATTTATGTTACTCCAACCTCTCAACTACCACAACTTCATTCAGATTTCTTTTTTTTTCCCCTTTAAACTCTATAAACATTACTGCTTACTGTTAATGTGTTCTCCAGCAGAAATATTGGTGTGGAACCCTTACTTATTCCTGTCAATTCCTCACTTAAAAACAACAGAGTACTCAAAGAATGGGTGCTGTTCCCCACTTAACAAATTTATTGTTCCATGCAGACATGAATAACCATGCTGGCCTTTGCTACTCTGATAGCAGAGGGAAGGGCTTATCCACTGACCTGAGTAGGATGGGTCAGGTGTGTCTTTATTCAGCATATTATGAACATGAGGTAGCACCCTGCCAATTATTGATCCAAAATATATGTTCTGTGAACTTTGTGGTTTCATTAAGGCAAATCTGTCACATATGTTAGTCTCTGCAGGAGCTGCTTTGGAGTTCTTTTTCTCTTTATCAAATCACATGAGAGCAAGAAGATAAGGATCATGCAGGAACTAAATCTTAGGTATACTAGCTGTAGCTGTTAATGCAATCTTCCTTAAAGATAAAGAAAATTTAGTAGCTGAATAGCAGCAAATCCCTTGAAAATATCATCTAGCAGGCAATTGCATATGAGCTAAAAAAGTATCCAGTTTGTCTGTAGGGAAGTTAAGAAGAGATGCAGGTATATTTCAGAGCCCAAGAGACCTACATTCTCTCCTCCTCAAATAGAGGCAGATCAGGCAATAACTTCTGCAGTAGGACCACTGCTATGCTCTGGTAGGACTAAAAGGAAAAACCTCATTCTGTGTGCCCAGAAACTGTCAGCAAAGTAACCAGCAGCCATGTTATTGCCAAAGGTTGGATAGAACTCATTCACTTTGTGCTGCTCATCCGAAAGGCGATGAGCAGCACCAGCATTTGAGCTACACCATGAAATTGATTCAGGACTGCAGCAATAACCCAGCTAATGAAAGGCTCTGCAGTTTATAGCTGGCTTTGAGGTCCCTGGAAACATTCAATGCCTTGTTGGATGAGGTTCTGAGCAACCTGATCTAGTTGAAGATGTCCCCACTCATAGCCGGGTGGTTGGACCAGGTGACCTTTAAAGGTTCCTTCCAACACAAACTACTCTATGAATCTGATTCTAAATTCTGTATTGGAAAGCATGAAAAAATAGTCAAAATGAAACAAAGGGCTAAACCTTTTCAACCAGCTCCCTAGAAAAATCAGCATATGGACTTCAGTACAGGTGATGCAAACACTGATTGTGAGAAAAATTAATCCTAGCTATGACATGGAGGACTGTACATAAGGCAAGTATTATTTTAAAAAAATCTCAGAAAGGAACCTAAAGTTCGGAAAATGTATTTGGTTTTATGTTGAAATTATCATCTAAATAAAAAAACACTCTCCAAGGAAAAAAAACAAAAAGAGGAAATAGCAAATTATCACCTAATGTTAATTTTTAATTTGACACAAGTTGCTTAAATTATTCATGAGACTGTTATACAATGCAGCTGTCAAGGATCAATCTGAGCCTGAAAATATAATAAAATCTCAATACTTTCAAACCTTCCCCATAAAATGTGCTATTCTGTATCCACTTAAAACTGTGCTTTCCATGTGCATATTAGGATGTTTGTGGGTTAACAAGACTACAGATTTCATATGGTGCACCTACATGACTTAGAAAACATTTTAATTTAAATCCCAAATGTTTTTTTTCCCCTCAGATTTTTTTCTAACAGCTCTAACTGATTTTAGGTATTGTACTGAAGACTTTTATTTCTGAGAACAATTCAGCCCTTCAGTGACATATACTCAAATGTAATCTGCACATCAACACTGGTTACAGATACACACAATGAAGCAGGAAGCATTACTGAAAGGAACAAAAATGGCTGTGTCAGCTTGTTGGTCTTTAACATTTTGGGTTGCCTGAGATGAACAGCATTTTTTAAGAATATATGCTAGAGAGCAAAATGAAAATAATAATAATCTAATTTCTGAGAAAATCCTGTAAAAATAGGACAAAAATAATAATAAAAAATATGTAATCTATATATTTTGGGAACACCATATAGATTTTTTCAGATAGGATAGAATTGTAGTGAGAGATTCATAAAAGCTAGAAAAAGAGTTTTAGACTACATACTTTATGACAGCAATAATTGCTTTGCCTAGTCATCATTCATCAGCCATGACTTTAGTGTTCCCTTAAAATATGACCAGTAGGTATTTACAGTCTTTCAAAATATATATTGAAAGATAATGGAAAAGTACAATTTCACCTTCATTTTGGATTTGGTGACAAATGACATAGGTGGTAGGTGAGAATGAAAGAAATCTATCTACTAGGATGTCTTCATTTTAATCATGAGTGTTTAAAGCTCTTTTGGAGCAGCTACTAGCTGTTGAAGTTTTTTACTAGGTGTTCTGTGTGAAGATCCAGAAGTACTTTGGCTCCTAATGAACTCTGTGCTGTTGATCACACAAGGTGTTCTGCAACTATTTTTAGCTACCTGAAAGGGTGTAGTTCAAACCCATCTAGTAGTTTCTTCACAGTCTTCACATAGAAAATAGCATATAAATTATGATAGCAATTCCCTACAAAGGAATTTTATATGATCAAATGTGATGTCAGTAATGTTTCAGTGAAGGTTTCTGTTGAGTTTCTGGAGTTGAAAGACTTGACTATATATGCACTCACTAAAATTACCTAACTACAGCCATGCCACCCTGACGCTTGATCTCATCTGATCTCAGAAGCTAAGCAGGGCCAGGCCTGGTTGGGAACTTGAATGGGAGACCTTCTGGGAATACCGGATGTTGTAGGTACTAGTCACAAGGACCTCACTGTCACCATCCAAGCTCGCTCAGCCATGGCAGATGAACCTCAGGAGTTAAAGGGTGGGGCCAGTTTCACCACGCTGTGCCTCACCTAAAACATCCACTGTGGAGGCTCGAAGGACACACCTACGTGGGTAGAGCCCTTCCCACATCTTTGTTCGTGTAGATTTCTAGTTTAGACTAAATATACAAATTCATGTAATTTTAGGTAAAGTAGTTTCAATATCTTTAAATTTAAACGCAGCAATGAAGTATAAGAAAGGTGATAGCTATCTACAGAAGAAGAAGAATACATATGTGTAACCTATTAATAAGAATTTTTTTCTATATAAAATTAATTTTAGAGTAATAACATACTTCAGCTTGAATTGCAGTCATCTAAATTAATTCTTTCTAGTATTATGGAAAATCTGTTTGTTTGTTGTTTTGTTGGGTTTTTTTTCATGTTCATAGATTAATAGTGTTTTCTGGCTCATCAGCTGTGAAGGCTAAAAGCCTAACAGTAAAAGCCTTGCCAAACATTCTCTTAACTATGGTCATTGCTGATGATGTGCCAAGGCACCCAGCCAGTACAAGTCCCAGTTATTTTCTTTTCCCAGGCAATAAACATTTTCACTACACTTCCTACTCTCCTCCAATTCATATAGTGAGCCATGAAAACCAATCAAAAATGGAGTGAAGGAAATGCTGCCCCGTTGCAGGCATTTGTCCAGGCAGTTGATAGCACAGGCAGAGCCTGAACACAGCCAAGTAACACTACACAAAATCAAACCCTCTTTTTACCCACTGCCTTCTTCCCATGGGAAACAAAAGCTGAGCCTGCTGGAAGTGTGGATAAAGATTTGAGTACAGGATGGTCAAATGGAGAGAAATAGCAAATGAATGAGCACAGCACAGGATCAGGCAGGAAGGCAGGGAGGTAGGCAGGGAGGGAGGGAGGCAGGCAGGGAGGGAGAGAGGCAGGCAGGGAGGCAGGGAGGCAGGAAGGCAGGCAGGAAGGCAGGCAGGAAGGAAGGCAGGCAGGCAGGAAGGAAGGAAGGAAGGAAGGAAGGAAGGAAGGAAGGAAGGAAGGAAGGAAGGA
>JAJPCS010000256.1:3588667-3648710 GCA_021164005.1 Willisornis vidua nigrigula | reverse complement strand
GGAAGGAAGGAAGGAAGGAAGGAAGGAAGGAAGGAAGGAAGGAAGGATGTAGATGAGGGATAGAAGGAGTAAGGAGAGAGGGAGGCAAAATAAAGAAGCAAGAATGAAGTGCAGGTTTTGACTAAAATCTTATTTTTCTAATTTCGGATCAGTATATCTTAACATACTTCTCTGTTTAGATGAACAAACAACTGAATTTTGAGCTTACTAATAATGATCAGAGAGCTGGAGTGTGTCTCCCATGAGGAAAGGCTAAAATAATTGGGATTATTCAGACTGGAGAAGAGAAGGCTTCAAGGTGACCTAATTGCACCCTTACAGTACCTGAAGGGAGCCTTCAAAAATGATGGACAGAGACTATTTACAAAGGCATGTACTGACAGAACAAGGGAGAATGTCTTCAAACTGAAAGGGAATAGGTTTAGATTATATACTAGAAATAAATTATTTACTGTGGGGGTGGTGAAGGACTGGAACGTGTTTCCTGGAGAAGTTGTGAATGCCCCATTCCTGGAAGTGTTCAAGGCCAAGTAAGATGGAACTCTGAGCTACCTGGTCTAATGAAAGGTGTCCCTGCAGGGGGGTTGGAACTAGATATTCTTTCATTTCCCTTGAAACCCAAATCATTCTATGATTCCATGATTTGTCATGGGCTGCAGCAGTGGATCCTCTGCTCTGCTACTTGGAATATCTTCTCTTCCTTCTTCTCTAATCTTGGTATCTGCAGGGCTCTTTCTCTTGCACTATTCACAGTCTTTCTGCACAGTTGTTTCACAGTGGTTTTTTTATCCTCTCTTAAGTATGTTGTCATAGAGAAACTTCCAGTGTCACTGACTATCTCAGCTTTGGCCAGTGGTGAGTGTGTCTTGGAGTCAGCTGGAACTGGTTATGTCCTATTTAGGGACAGTTCCTGGTGTCTTATGACACCAGCCACTCCTGCAACCCCCAGTCCACTACTAAAATCTTGACATGTGAACACAATAGAGGGCTCTTCTTGCATATATAAGTATATATGTATTTCTGAAAAAAATTATATGTAGTTGAAGCAAATTATTTCTGTACATACCACAAGTAATTTTTTTTCCCCCAGAGAGTTAAATTTTGTGTACATTAAGTGATAGTTCTCACAAATCCAACCAACTAAACATTCAGAAAGATAAATCAATTTATTTAATGGAACTGAACTCAGTTATAAAATGGATAAAGTCTGTTTTATTTTAGATTTTCGCTTAATTATTTTTATTTCTTTGAACTTGCAGACATTTAAACTATAATGTATGAACTGCTCAGGGACTATTGGGACTACTTCTAGATTAGTTTTTCCTGATACAAGAGCTTTTACCTCTTGCACACTGCTACTGAATCTAAGAATTCTTGCTGTTTGGTTACAAAGATAACATGCTTTGAGAGAATAAAACATTTTATCTTCCCAAACCATCTGAGTTATATATATGTGTGTGTGTGTGTGTGTGTGTGTGTGTGTATACATATTTATTTATTTATATTTATATTTATATTTATATTTATATTTATTTATATTTATATTTATATTTATATTTATATTTATATTTATATTTATAGTTATTTATTTATATTTATATTTATATTTATTTATTTATATTATTTATTTATATATTTTATATACATATATGTGTATATATATAAATATATGTATTTATATATATAAGAAAAAGTTTTATTTCATTGTTTGAAAAGAGTAACAGACAAAGACAGCAGCGAGAGTCTAGAAGACTTCTGTGAAATGACTTATAAATGAAATCAAATCTTCATGCTACAAAAGTTAAAATTGACATAAATTTTTCTTTAAAAACAGAACAAATATTTTATCTATGACCTGCATAATATGTAAGCCAAGAGAACATTCTGGTGAATTTGAAGTTCAGGAGCTGGAATTCTGCTAATTGATGAAGAACAAAGAAAAGAGAATAATGTTAAGATGTGACGTGACAGTAAAAGAGTGAAAATAGGCATTAAGGGTTTGAACAGATACATGTGTCCTTGTAATAAGTGGGAAAAGTAAAACAGTGGAATTAGATTCCTTGTACAAGAGTTGTAGGAGCAGACTATTTGGGTGTTTGGTCAGTTTCTCTGTGGTTGTTTTGTTTTTTGAGGGGTTTGTGTGTGTGTATGTGTATGTGTGTGGTTGTTTTGTTGTTTTGTTTTGTTTTTCTTTTTCCCAAAATGACTTGTAATCTTTTAATTGCTTTAAACAAAGCATATTAAGTTCTTTGACCCTTTTCTTTATAAATAAATGCCTATAATAGGAATTAAAGTGCCTGTACTGCTTGACTTAGTTACTGTTCTACGGGGAAAAATACCTAAAACCTTCTACTCTTTGAAAATGCTCCTTTTACTCACAGTTCAACATATTTTTGATTAAATATTTTCTTTTTGGTTCCTTTTTCTTTTATCCCATGAAAAGTCTTGTATTTCACTATGCTAGAAATTGAACACTAGCTTTATTATGGCCAGGATCAAGTACTTGACTTTTCTGTTTTACTTATCATTTAAATAAGACCTAAGATGAGCAGTTTAACTCAATCTGTCCCTATTTTAAAAAGGATTTCTTTTTACTAGCAACATGTTTGGGTTTAGAATTTTAAAATTAATTGTTTTTGTAATTGTAATTCAATGGTTTCATGCCTTGTCTTTAGGAAAGACTGATGGACTCTGTCCTTTTTTTCAAAAAGTGAAATATTAAACTTCTGTTGATCAAAAAAACCAAAATGTTTGAGAAAAAATTTAGATAGTTTTGCTATTATATTTATTAAAAGCATTTCTTTAACTTTTATCTTCTTTGTTCAACATAATTTTAAATTCTTAATTTCTTCAAACTATGTAGCAGTACAACCATTAGGAAACAGAAAGTAAGTTAAGAAAAAGAGTCATCAAATTACTCAGAAAGTGTGCTGTTAATTAAAAATTACAAGATCAGTGTGTGCAAATTGAAATAGGTCCCAGGCTTCTTACCTTGGAAAAGTACGATGATGTGCAGATGTGAAGGGAACACATTTATTAAGGATTCAGGTAGACAAAATTGTGGTGCCTGATATAACTGTACAGAATACAGATGAATTCTGTTCATCTCATTCTGCTCGTAAAATGCTTTGCTATTTTGACATTTGGAACCCTGGAGGACAGCCACACTTCACTGAACTGATGTTAGATATTGGTTCAGCTGTATCAGTTCTGCTGGAACCTATTTACTAGCTAACAAAACCTAAATTGCATTTGGAAGCTTATTTGAAGAAAGCAATCCTTGTGCTTTATTGCCCTAGTTTAATGCACTGCTGATTCACTACACTTGTCCACATGTGTAATTCTTCAGGGAAACCTATTTTTAGCAGGCACCAACAAAAATATATGAAAAAAATCACAATTTTTTTTTTGCTGTCTGTTAGAATTGTTCATCATGTAACAGAAATTAAAATAATAGCACCTCTTTCAATATGTGAACCAGTTAAAACTTAACCTGAAAATCTAAAAGGTATCTTGCCTGCCTGCCAGCTACTACTTTTGAAGAGCACAGGTGTCCCAGAAGTCCAGTGTCACTTCTGCCAGTCTTTTGTGAATTTTTGATGTGCTATAATTTCTCAAATGCAACTAAAATCAGATTTTAAGAAAATGGGCCAAGCCTGTCCTCAAACAGTAAAGTTGTGAAGTGCACGACCATAGGGGTGGAGCTCGCTATCAGAGGGGCCAGTGGAGTCCTGGCCAGCTCTACATGTATGTGGGTGTGTGAAGGTCTGTACTGGAGTGGGGCTGTGTTTTGGGGGCTCATATGTTTATCTTTCAGTAAATGGCAGGCTTAGCCTAAGGGAGGAATATGATCTATATCTGTAAACAAACCAGGGAGTAAAAATTAAGGGGAAAAGAAATTCTTAAGTAAACAAGCAAACAAAACTAATTCTATCTAAAGCACTGTTGAAAACTGGTCATGAAGTCAAATCACATTTGGGATTTATAATCTTCAAGAAAGTGAAGTTCACCAGTAGCCTTGCAATAATTTTAGGGAAGGCAGGCATTCTTTTTATTTATTTGTTTGGGGTTTTTTTGTTGTGTGTTGGTTTTTTGTTTGTTTGTTGTTTTTTGGTTGGTTGGTTGGTTGGTGGTTTTTTTTGTGTGTGTGTTTTTGTTTTTTTTTTTTTTTGCAAGAGAGGAATCTCACTTTACAGGTCTCTTTCTCAAATTTCTGTTTAAATTTTCAAGACACCTGTGGAAATGAACAAGACACAAGGATAAGCTTAAAAGGCAGGGTAAATAATTATCAAAGGAGAAAAGCATGGCTTTCACATCCTTTCAAGTATCACATATGCAGGATTGACAAAAGGTATGTGAGCACCAAGATGTGACTTATTCTCTTGGTTTATGGTATTCCATCTATAGATGGACAGGACTCTTTCAGCCTTTACATTCATAATATGAAGCAATTACTTGCACTAGGTAGGAGATAAAATTAAAAAATATTTATACAATTTTTCAGGTTTCATTGGGTAAAAGAAATAATCAAACTTCCCTTCAACAATCAGGTTCTAATTCTGTAAGTTTCAGAAATTCAAGTGGTTCTAATTAATAACTGACTAACCAAATTAGTGTCTTGTAATTCATATCCTAATAACAGGAAACAGATGCTACTAAATCTTGATGAGCGTTTTTGTGAATGCCTGGAGCCACCACAGATAGTGTATATTATTATTATGTTCAATCAAATTGGATACTAGTGCTGTCTGCCTCAGGGACCACCTAAAGCAAAAATCTTACTTACATAACCCTATTTCTATAAATATTTATGTAGTCATATACTGACTCTATAATGTTTTATGTAGTAGCTCACACAAGGAAGGAGAAATTCACTATTAATGTCCTGGTTTCATCTGGGACAGAGTTTGTTTTCTTCTTAGTAGCTTAGTATACTGCTGTCTGTTGGCTTTGTTATGAGAAAAATGTTGGTAACACAACTTTTTGCTAAGTAGTGTTTACCCTCAGTCAAGGATTTTTCATTATCCCTGTCTCTGTCCTTCCAAAGCTGGGAGGGAGCATGGACAGGATAGATGACCCAAACTGACCAAAGGGATATTTTGTACCACAGAACATCATGCTCAGTATGGAAACTGTAGGAGTTACCCAGGAGGGGGCTCATTGCTGTTTGGTAATGGTGTGGGTTTTGGTCAGTGGGTGGTGAGCAATTATACTGGGCATCACTCATTTCTCTTGGGTTCTGTTAATCTCATCCTCTCTCTTTATCATGACTGTTAATATTTATAGAATAGTTAGTAATAGTACTGTTTTATTAATAATTCTATAATTATTAGAAATATTATTATATTTTGGTTCAATTATTAAATTGTTCTTATCTCAGCCCATGAGGTTTACCTTTTCTTTCCAATTCTTCTCCCCACCAGGGCCGAGCAGTTTTGTGGTACTTACCTGCCAGCTGGGGTTAAACCCTGACAATTCAGTAAATCAATATGATATTGTAGAAGTAAAATATTTCTTAGCTAGAAATACCCTCAAAGAATCACAAAATGGTTTGGGGTGAAACAGATGTTTAAAGATCACCTAGTGCATTGTGCTGACCTAGGGCAGGGACTAGACCAGGTTGCTCACAGCCCCATCCAACCTGGTGTTGCACATTTCTGGGGATGGGGCATCCACAGCTTATCTGGGCATTCTGCTCCAGTGTCTCATCAATCTTACAATAAAAGAATTTGTTCCTCAAGTCCAAGAGGAACCTACCCTTTTTCAGTTTACCTTCATTTATAAAAGTCCATTTGCACATATTGTGAACATAGTCTTTTTTATCCTCATTAAATGCCCAGGAATTCTTAGGGAAATTCAAAATGTTTTAGAGGTATGTACAGAACTTAAATGCACATTCAAAACAATTATTATTCAGGAAAGTGTGTTAACTGTGAATGCAAGTGAGGACAGGATTTGCATGCTCTTTTTTTTTTTTTTTTTAAGAAAAGACAAAACTATAAGATAAAGCTTTCTGTATAGTCATGTGTGATAAACTCCTCTGTAATCTTGCATATGTTATGTAACAAGAGAACACTAATGTTTCTCAGAAGGCTGTGTTAGGAAAGTTAATTAAGTAATGTCCATGCAGTGCTACCAAAATGCAAAGTAGAATGTAAATTCAGAGCATTATTGTTATTATTATATCACAGTTTTATTAGGTGTTTTTCAGCAAAACTTGTCAAATTTCTGTTCAGACACATGTCTATGGAATCTTTGAAGCAAACTGTTACACATTTGAAGTACATCATTAAGATTAAACATTACAGATGATAAAATGGTGTGGAAAAATGCAGACTTCTCATACAGATTTCAGAATTAACTTATGAACACCATATAATTTTCTGTATGCTGTTGTGACACATTAAGTGAAGGCCAAATTCAGACAGAGAGCTTTGGGGATTTGTTGATCAAACTAATTGCTTCCAGTTTAAAATGCATAATGAGACAGCCTGCATTGCATTTGTGTACCACTTTATATTCAGCAAAGCTAAACTGATCTTTGCAACTAGCTGCAATTAACCCCAAGTTTGAAAAAGGAAGTGTAAAGAAGGACACAGATCCATAGCAGAATTCTTAAGACTGGATAGAGAATCACACTCATGCCACAGTGCTTCTGTAATGGCAGGCAAAAGAATCATCCAGTCTTTCTCAGCATTAACCTTGGGAAGACTAGCCAATAACAGATTCACCAAGAAGTTTATGTTATCAACCAGAGGGGGAAAGTGCTGTAAAATAAGTGATGCATACTAAGTAAATATAGCATATGAAATGCAGGCATATTGAAGTTGTACCCACTTAGAAGTTTCTTATGAGAAACTTTGCATAAGTCACTTATCAAAGTGTCAAAAAACCCCAACCCATAAACAGAGAACCAAATAAAATATTATGTTCAACTGCATATTTTGATTTTTTAAACTCAGTTTATTGATTAATTTAGATAGTTATTTCTTCCTTACATGAACCATTTAACTCTGTAATCTTATTTCAAATATTAATAAGGTTATTCATTTTAGTAAATATTATCAACTCATGATTGGCATATACCTCACTGTCTGAAAACTTATCATGCATTAAATAACAAAATATGTTTGTACAAAAAAAATAACAGTTTACAGTTAATTATATGCTTATTCCTCAACACATTTTACTCAAAATCCAGAAAGCTGTAAATGCTTATTTAGTTAATAAAATCACTTAAAAAATAATCTGAAACTACAGCCTAAAATAACTGTATCTTTTTTTTTTTTTTTTTGTAGGAAATCCAAATTTAATGTTTGTTTTCTTTCGTGAGAATAATGGCTGTATTATGAGTTTTGTGATACTTCAATAATTCAAGATGCATAGTCAATGTTTTTAAATTTACTTCTGAGTCACCACAAAAGACAATTGTTGCCGTAAAAGTCTGTAGAAAAGACTCCGAGCCAAGTTTTGTAGGAGATAAGATAAAGGGCAGGCACTTTAATGAGCAACCCCGCTCATCCAAGAATACATCCACGTGCGCGCCTGCAAGCTCTAAGTTCTACAGCTTTTATAATATAATCTATCCAATCACTACTGTCCACATGTCCAGTTCCACCTCCGTCCCCTCCCAGTTCCCACCCCTGTTGAATTGGGGCTGGGGTCGTTGGGACCCTCTGTCTTCATCCACCTCCTCTTCTTCAGCACACAAAGGTTCTTTGGACGCTCTCTAGGGCTTCGGGTCACACTGCTCCATGTTTATGTTCTCTCTGATATGCTTTAATCTGGTACCTTGAGAAAGAGACTAAATAGCTGGCAGATCTTAGCTGTCTGTTCTGGAGCAGGGGTAGAGATAGAAGGACTTGTTACTACAAGCTGCTAAATATTAATTCACTAAAATCTACAGCATTGCATTTACTGTGTTCCTAAAATCTACAAAATATGAAAATTGAAAAATCAAAAAAACCCCTTTTGGCATCACAATTATGACTGTGAATGTATGTAAAGCAATAGGAAAGTATTATATAATATATAATAGTAGAACATTATTGGAAAGTTTAAAGTATTAGATGCTTTAATTGTCTATAAATCCATTAAGTCTAAATAATTAAAACATCCTTAAAGTAGTTAATGTCATTAGTCCAATAATACATCTGAAGAGTGTAGGCACAGTACATATTAGCAATATGACTGTGTTAGGGAGCTCACTATTGAAATCAACTTAATACGTAATGTTGGAGAAAATACTTACATGCCACATAGTACACATATATTACTACATGAATGAATGCCACTGTGGTGAGTTAACCTTGACTGGCATTCAGGCCAGTCACCCTGCCCTAGTTACTCTCTCCCTCCCTACATTCAAGACAGAGAGAAAATAAGATGGAAAAGTTCACGGGTCATGATAAGGACACAGAGATGCTCACCAATTGCCCATCCTCATGAGCAAAGCAGACTCAGCTTGGAGAAGATGAATTTAATTTATTGCTGGTTAACAATAGAGTAAGATATAGTTGTGGTAATTTGGTAACACTTATTCTCTGTTGCTCCTTCCTTCCCACATTCTTCTCCTGCTCCAGTGTTTTTTAGCCTTTCTTAAATATGTTAGCACAGAGAAAGTTCCAATGTCAGAGCTTATCCAGACTGTGACATATCCAATCCCTCTTTACTGGCCCACCTTACAGGCAACACTCTGCAAAAGCATCTCTGTGTACACTGAAGCATGTGGAAGGTGGGCAGAGGACAGTGCACTGTGTCCTTCCCTGCCTCATGTCTTGGAGTCTATTCACAAAGTCCTCAGCTACCTCAGTTTCACCCACTTCATGCTGTTTTTCCAAAAAAAAGCCACTTCTGTGCAGCATGTCCCTGGCAGGAAGTCCCTACCTGTGTCAGCTGGTGCTCTGTGACTTTGTGTCCCCAAAAACCTGCTGTCCTCTTACTCCTTCTCTGTCCTCTCTGGCCAGGAGTGGGTCCCTCTTAGAGCCAGCTGGAATTGTCTCTGTCTGACATGGAGACATCTCCTATTGTCTTCTCACAGAAGCCACCCCTGCAACCCACCCTCACTTGCCACATAAACACAACACAGTTCATTATATTCATTACAAGGCACTAAACTCTCAGATCACAATTCTGTTAGGGTCCCAAAATGTAGTAATGATTTTCTTGTCTTTGGGAATAAGAAGCTGAGTAAGCCAGCTAATCTCCCCATGGCACAAAACGTAAATACAGAGGTAGTATTGATCCATTGGGAAGTTAGGAAGCAAATGGATTGTATATGTAACATAGGCAATGCTTTTAGCCATGCCGGAAGATGTTTTTAAAATCGTTATTTTAAACTAACTTTAGAGAAATTGTTTGTCTTAGTCAGAACTACTTTAATTCAGGGTCTAATGGCATTGGCAATCAGCCTGAGCTTTCTCCTTCTAGACCTGTAAGAGAAAAGCTCTCCAAACACAGTGGGAGAAAAAGTGTAGTTTGGGTTGGGGATGAGGGGGGGTGGAGGGGGGGGTGGAGGGGGAGGGAGGGTATTTTATTTTGGGTTTTGTTAGGTCTTTTTTCTTTGTTTTGTTTTTTGGTTGGTTGGTTTGTTAGGGTTGTGGGGTTGTTTTTTTGTTGTTGTTGTTTTTTTTATATCCCTTCTTAAGATATCTAAGTAGATAGTGTCACAAATGAACTCTGGTTTGTTTTGAACCTCTGCCAATCAGTTAGATGTTTATGATTCTCAAAAATTAGTTTGTATTAATTTCACTAAGACACCATAAATCTTCAGCTAATCAGAATGAACTTAATCTAACAAAGATGTAATTTGAAAAGTAACATTGATTGATATATAGCTCAATGATCTCTTTCCAAAGTAATGATCTGTGTATGATGATGGATTTTGTGATCCAAATGCTTGATACAAAACATTGTAAAAGAAAAAAAAAATTGCCTCAAACACTGTTAAGATTGCAGAAGGACTTTGCCCACTGTGGCAAACTGTAAAGAAGCAACTGCTCGCCTGTGACTACTGAACCACCCTCACCCTGAATATGCCTCCATGGATTCCTGAAAACTTGAACTGTGAGTTAAGCTGCCTGAAGGCAACTTGAGACAAGATAAAGGTGGCACCATTGTCCAGGTGTTATCTCAAGGCTTACAGGAAGGTAAACAAGGCTGGGGGAAAGAATGTATCCATGAGGAAAGTCAACTCAGCAGCTGTGCTGAAAATCACCTCTATCTTGCAAGGAGAAACCACAACCCATGAACTGAAGGCAAGAAACACACCAATTTAAAAGAAGACAAAGATTAAGCAAGGGATTAATTAGCTCTGGAAGTGAGAAAATCATTTAACCAATTGAATAAGAGAACTGTGTAGTCAATTCCTGTGTTTGCTAAAATGTATAAGTAGTGAGAAGTTTTGAGCTACCTTAGAACCTTTCCCCACATGAAGCCCAGAGTGAAGAGGACCAACAGGATGCCATCTGGATCCACAGAGTGTTGATATCTTTCTAGGATGCCATCTGGATCCACAGAGTGTTGATATCTTTCTACTTAATCTGTCTCTCTTTCACTCTCTCTCCTCATCCCCTTTCCTATTTCTTTCTGTCTCTCTTTACCTCATGTTTATTTTTAAATACAATACATACATTGACTTTGGCGTGTGGTCTTGTTTACACCTTAATTTGTGAAGAGGCATCTCTCAATAATCATAACTAATATGAAAATACTTTATTTCTGTTCTTACATTTTTATCCTCCTGTTCCCTGTTAAAATATATTTCCACAGGCAACTTTTTGCAGTAGGGCATAAAAGCTGTCATTGATAAACTCTTGCTTATGAAAGCATTTAATTAGTATACTGAAATGAAAAAAATGAGTTTTCTGTACATTCTACTTTCAGGCTGCATATGGGGGGGTGGGATGGGGGCGGGGGGGAAGGAGAGAATCTTATAATGTTCTTTTATTTTTCCTTTGGCTTGTATTTGTATTCAGATAATAAAAAAGCTCCTCAAACCGAACAAAATGGTACCAACAAAAAACAAATCTATTTTTCACAAATTATTTAAAATTAATTAATTTTCAGGAAACAACAGCACAATAGGAAAAAATATTTTATTCCACTATAACTGTGTTTTTTCATCCATGGTTTATAATGCCATTGTGGGATTTTTGGTAACTTGTGTTTAATATCATGGTGCAATAGTAAATGTGTGCACTTGAAGGAACTAAGTTGAAGGAATTACTGATGAATGATTACTGAAAATCACCATGCAACCTGTCTGAAATTGCAATATAATTGTATTTTAATTGCAATATGCTTCTAAAGAACATGATTTTAGCAATGAAAAAAGTTCCAGTACAGAACATATTACACAAGTATATCTGGAAATTTCTAAACACTTTGAAAATTCTGTCCTTGTGAAACATTCAAGATTTTTAAGGTGCCAGACTTAACAGAGATATTTGGAATTTAAAATCAGTTTACTTGAAGACAATGGTTTGCTACTGGTAATTTGTCATTAACCAAACGGAAGGGGAAATTTCAATTCTTCTCTTAATATCTGACATCAATTCTATAGTAAGGTTATAGCTTGCAGTATTAACACAGTACATGAAACAGAAGACTAAAAAAAAGTTATTAAAACACATCAGTTTGATTCCAAGGTCACCTGTTAATATTTACCTCTTTTAAAATTGTATTATTTTTATGAACTAATTGTGAGGAAGTGCAGGCAAAGGACTAGGCTCTGGCTTGAGGTTTAGCTAGAGAGTAAAAACAAGAAACCCTTGAACTTGACATAACAGAAGTTTGAACACGATGAGTAACAGTGGGAAAGGGACTGAAGTTACAGAGCTACATGAGTGATATACAAATCACACAGACAGTTCAGACAGGGGTATTCAAAACATGACCAAGTTTCAAAGGAATGTGTTGGATTGATCTTGGCTGGACATTGAGTGCTCACCAAGCTGGTCTGCCACTTCCTCTTCTCAGCTTGACAGGGGAAAGTAAGATGAAAAAGTACTTATAGGTTGAGATAAGGCAGTTTACTAAAGTACCTGTGAAAGTTTGTACATTCATAAGCAAAGAAAAAAAAATATTTTATTATCTACTTCCCATCAGCAAGCATGTCCAGCCACTTCCTGAGAAGGTAGGCTTCAACATGTCTAGTTGTTGCTTGGGAAGGTAAACAACACATTCCCTGCCTCTCCTCCTTTTCTTAGCTTTTATATGTGACTTGACATCATATGGTATGGAATATCCCTTTGGTTAATTTGGGTCAGCTCTCCTAGTTGTGTCTCCTCCCAGGAACTTGCCCACCCTCAGCTTACTGATAGGGCAATGTTGGGGAAACAGTACTGATGTTGTGCTCAGCAGTAGCCAAAACACTGGTGGGTTGTCAAGGTATATGGGCAAAGAACAAGCATGGTAAAACAGAAAGAAGAGGGAGCAAAAATGGCTGGTCAACTGTAAGCAAGGAACTTGTTTGAACCCTTCCCCTGACCACCACAGTCTATCTTATCTTCTTATTAAATCATGTTGCAAACTGGGGTTGTGTATGATCTTGGTCTTTATGTGCATCTATGAAGAGAGGTTTAGGTGCTGGCAGATGGAGATACTGACTGTTTAGAGCCAGCTGCTGTGTGTAAACATAGTTTATTAACAAATGACTAACCTATGAGCAGAAGACTCATGTCTGGAAAAAACATCCCTCGATCCAATAACTTTATGAGTGACCTGGGATCTGGGAATGGACACTAAGCAGACTTGGATAACATCATCTTAATATTTTATCAATCTGTGTATGTGGTTGGCTTGTAAATCTAGGTAGATTGAGTTGAGGGGACATATCCATCCACCAGTGACCCTCAGTCCTATTCAGCTGGAAAGAACAGGTCTGTGATACCCGTGTTCTAAACAGGTGTTTATTTGGGTATTGTTAAACCAATGTTCTGTGATGAGCCAAGTTCAGCTCCTACGTGTGTGTGCATGTGCATGCACTTGAGTATCTGCTTCTGGAATGTGGGCTCCAACTCGCTGCTTGTCAGACATTAAAAAGGTCCTATCAGCAGCCACTTCCTCCTTGGTGTTAGAGAGAACTGAATTTGATGTAAACAGCAAGGAAGGAAAAAAACCCCCACAAAACAAAACAAAACAACAAAACAAAACCAAAAAAAAATCCCCAAAACCCAAAACCAAACCAAACCAAAACCCAAAAAACAAAAACCAAAACTGTGTTCAAAATTTCACTGGGAATTGACAACTCCTAAACATAAATTTTCTGTCTTATGTAAAGTTTTGCAATTTTGAATCACTGATTTAGTATTTAAAAACAGAAGGTATTCAGTTATCATCTTGACTTTTATATAGTTACATGCATATATGTGTATATGTGAATAGAGATATAGGAAAATTAAGTCAAAATTTTAAAAATTACTTTAATTACTTGATGAAACACTCCTTAACAGTTTCTCACAATTTTTGTCTTGTCATAGGCATCACAAATTTCCAGATATCTGAGAGCTTATAAAATACCATAACTTTTAATACTTTCATTTCTATTTTGTCATATGCTATCCCAGTACAGGTTGTCAAAGAAAGACCGTCAGGTTGCATTGTGTTCTGAATTAGAAAGAGGAATCTGAACCTGCAATATTGAAATGGTCATCCATTTTTATCCAGTTTCCTCACTGTCTTAGAGCCACAACTTGCTGTTTTATTCATTCTTGGAACATGATCAAAGATACACTTAAATGGATATTATGCCACACATCATGTATGGGGGGTGGGGGGTGGGGGGGTGGGGAGAAATTCAATTCAAGGGCTGAAAGTGGAGGAAAGTGGAAAGTGATTATCTCTTTATAGAGGTTACTTTCATCATAGAAAATGAAAAAAGAGACTATAAAACTGAAGCCCTGCTATTAAGAATATTGCACTTCCCACTTAAATGTTTGCAAAATTATATTGGTGTTTGAAATATTATAGGAACATAAGGAAAAAGACCTAGCTCATTCACTGATTCTGATTTGAATTTAATCTTGAAAAAGTACCTATTATACCTTGCAGTTACCAACACCTGTTTTGTAATTTCTTAATATAACTTCTATAGCTCATATAATAAATAGTTTCAGGGAACTTTAATTCTATTGCAGTAAATATGCAAATACTCATTAAAAATTAACACTTTAGTCAATTCCTGTTACGTACATATACTCAGTATCCTGTAGATGGCTACAATGTGTGCATCCTGTAGTAGTTTAAGCCTGTCTGATGCCAGGTGCCCAGTAAAACTGCTCTATCATCCCCCTTCCTTAATTAGACAAAGGAGAGAAAACAACAAAAGGCTGCTAGGTCAAGATAAGGACAGGGAGAGGTCATCAGTTACCATCATTGGAAAAACAGACTTGACTTGGGGAAATTAATTGACTTTATTAGTAATCAAATCAGAGTACTACAGTAAAAAAATAAAATCAAATTTTTAACATACCTTCCCACCACAACTCCCTCCTTCTTGGCCTTATGCTTATTCCCAATTTCTACCTCCTCAACAGAGCAGGAAGATGGGAAATGGGGTCTGTGGTCAATTCAGCATATGTTGTCTTTGCTGCTCTGCTCGTGCTTCCTCCACAATGGGAGGACTACTTCCCCAGCTCCAGTGTGGTTCTAATCCCATAAGAAACAGTCCTTCATTAACTTTTCCAATGTAAGTTGCTCCCACAGTCTACAAGTTCAGAAAGAGCATCTCAGATGTCACCCTTTCACACCACCAAAACTTCACCATGCTAACCCAATACACATCTTTTAAAGTGGACTCTATATCACAGATGCGGTGGTGTAGATATAGTTACTGGTTTAGGGTTTTTTTCTCTCTCTTTTACAGCAACACTTTGAATTTCCACCTACTAACAGAGTAGATATTAGTCAAGAATTAATATCTGCTTGATGCTGATATTACAAAAACCTTTAAAGTAAGAAGGAAACTCATGCTTTTTTTTCCCTCCTTTTTAATGTTGTTTTGTTGATAATTTTCAACATAATTTAGGGATAAGGCATATTCCTTAAGCAGCCTCACAATAACTAGCCATTGTTCTTATAGGGGACTTACCAGTTGTCAGCTGCAAATGCAATACAGTATAGGAGGTGATGCACCTTCCTAAAACTTTGGAAAATTATCTCCTTGTTAATACTATCTCAATTTAATCTGAATGAACAAATCACTTTTTATGCAAAGTTTGCTTTACAAATATTAATATAATGTAGATGTGTTAGTGACACAGGGAGGGAAAAGTCTGTATGAAATCCAGCACCTGATACAAATCTCAAAGGGATTTCAAAGGATTAATGAAAAGTCTAGACTTTTTAGAAGTGGGTGAGCCAGTTCTGTTCATCACACATCATTTTCTGTTATTGCTTGTGATACAGTCATGCATATCAGAAATAAACTAATTAAAGTCATAATTGTCAAAAAAATTTATTTAAGTGCAACTAGACCAGAATGTTTAATACTGGAAACAGCAAAACACTTTTTAAATAATCGTAATTTAGGGATGACTGTAATGATAAGGATTAGTTCAGGATTAAGAAGAATTTAGGATCAAAATTAATTAAAAGAAAAGAAAAATCATTACCTGACAATAGTTAATGTGAAATTGCAACCTCCTATACCCTTAATGACAATTCATGTAAAATATAAATATATTAGATAAAAATAAATAATTGAATGAAGACTTCAATTCAAAAAGATTATATAACTGTTGCACACCAAAGAATCCTGCCACATGCCAGTCAGGCAGGCTTATTAAAGAAATATTTTCATCCACCCCATTGCTGAACATAAGTGATCCCAACAGTGAAGCTGAATAGATGTCCTAATTTACCAATACTGCTTTAGAGAACTATTAGAATAACTCCCTCTATCACTTATATTGTGACTTCTGCATGCACAAATACAGAAGATGTTAACTTAAATTATAGTGCATCTAGTGAAAATAAGCTAAGTTAAAATTAGGCAAGTGTTGATAAATTCTGCCGTGCCACTGCAGCCAAGTGCAGTTCTAGGAGTTGTTCTCTCTCCTGTTCTTGTTCCTTGATAACATTAGGCAAAGAGCATTCTTCTCTATGGTTTTCTTTTATCCACTCTTTTACCTCATTAGTAATTCTTGATAAACTGTTAGATTTTATAAATGTTAGAACTTGCGTGTTGTATGCAGCATCACATTTAATATGAGCAGTAGACTTTCACTTCACATTCTTTTCAACTTAATATGGTGTCAGAACTGTCTCAGTCTAGTTTGTTATCAGTAAATTAGGCTCAATATAAATAATATGCTCTTTGATATAGGACCATCCTCTGTCCATTTGTCATCTTGGTCCATCCTCTGTCAGTTTATGTGGACAGATTATTTTTTTTATTTTATTTTGGTGATGATAAAAACATTCAATGTTATCTGATGCGTCCCTCTGACTCAATAATACTTGGAATTTGTCAAGTGTTATTAAACCTCTAAAGAATATCTGCCTTCAGTTATTCCATCTGATTTTCAATGAGTATTTTCTTGCTCAGTTTTCTTCAAGAACTGTGTCTTGGTTTGAGATAGCAAACTGTTAACATCCCTTAACAACTGTGAAGGTAAGCATATACCTTTATGTTGCTACTAGGTGAGCCTCTACTTGTGTGTGCATATTGTTGCCGTGAGTACCCCCAAAAACAGGACTCCGAGCCAAGTTAATGTAGGATAAGATAAAAAGGTACATTCTTTAATGGCCAGGCTTGGGGCTTTTAGGAATACATGATGACATTTTTGTGCTGCCCCCTTCTTTTTTTTCCCCAGAACACTGATTTCCATGGGTTTTTATAATATTGCCCACCCAATCCCCAGTTTACACATCTCTCAGTCCAGCCCCAGTCCCACCTCTGTGCCATCCCCCAGGATTTTGGGGCTGGGGTCACTGGGACCCTCTGTTCTTCATCAGCTATTCTTCCTTGGGCTTTGGAGTTTTTCCAGTGTTCTTAGACTCAAGGTTGTTGGTTTATGTTTGGTCTTGTTCTGCAGGCCTTTCTGATAGTCTTCAGGTCTTGTCATTCTTTAAGAGAACCTAAATAGCTAAAAGAATCTGAGCTACTAATCTGTGGTAGGGGTTAGGATGTATAAATAATGAACTTAAGCTGTTAGAAATATGAACACTACCTTTGCTACAGTTACTGTGTTCCTAAAATCTATAAAAATGAAAAATCAGAAAACTCCTCTAGCATCATAACAGTATGCTCACAGGCATATAATACAAAAAATGCATAAAGGAACAAGCAAAAAAAAAAAAAGAAGACATTATTAGTCATCAAGATACTAATAGGAGAGGGCTATTTAATTATGCAATTTAAAAAAGAAAACTTTATCCTTTAGATGACCTTGTTGCTTTTACACAGACCTTGTGTTCCACACTTTCTCTGAGAGCCTGGGAAAATCATTCCTCATTGTGTGTTACTCTGTCAAAAAAGAATCCTCTTCCAATGTCATCATTCTTTTCTGTTTTATTTGTTTTTATGTTTGGTGGTGTTTGTTTTCTTTTTTTTTTCTTTGTGGTTTTGTCTTTGGTAACAAATATAAGCATCATCTGTATGGTTCTGGTCCAAATAGACACCTTTAAAACTGAAGGATATTTCTATAACAGTAGATAAAAATAAAACAAGGAAAAAGGCTGACAACCATAATCCTAGTTGTTCATTGTACTTATTTATTAACTTTTTCTCTGACCCTGTTTTGGACCATATGAAGTGGCTTATTTCCAAAAAAAATTTAAAACTTCTCCAGCCTAAGCAATGCAGTGTAGAGCTGCTTGATTAAGAAACAGGGTTTAATTTATGACCTTTTATTTAGCTGACTTGTCTAACAAGACCCTTAAACTTATGCCACCACCAAAACTGTTGACGTTTTACTGCAAACTCAATTCCCACATTCATTTTTTTCTCCTTCCAAGGTAATCTGGACAGCGATAGCTTTGCAGAAAATGTGCACTGATGCCAAACATGCTTCCTCAGTGGAAAATAAGCTTTCAACTGTTCTGTAGTTAATGATTGAATAGAAAAAATAGTCCAGGCTGCCATTGTTAATGATACATTTCGCATAACCAAACAGGACTGTCATGCAACACGGGAAATAATTTAACTCCCATTGAACAAATAATGTCCTACAAGTATATTTTGGTAAACAGGTACAAAATTATTTCGTTTCTGCTACACTATACATATATACACCTCGGAGTGTGAAGTCTTACAAAAAATTCCCTACCTTCAGAGAACCTAAATGGGAATATTCCCAAAGGGATTAATTAATCATGACTCTCGATCCATGTCCAATCTACTACTACACATATTGCATTAAAGTGTTCTAAAGAAATATGAGTTATTTTGTCATTCTTTCTTGGCTTGTTTTTAATGTTTATAGAACATTTAGTTACCATTGGTGAGACATAGAAAATAATTAGTTATATTAGTAATAGTTAGTAATTTTTAGTAATAATTATTGTTTAATAATAATAATAATAATAATAATAATAATAATAAAGAAGAAGAAGAAGAAGAAGAAGAAGAAGAAGAAGAAGAAGAAGAAGTAATAAAAAGTAATTTTATTAGCTAGCTTCTCCTTGAAATATTAATTGGATTTGGACCAAAATGTCTTAATCACTTCAGCCCAAACAATGTTTCAATTTTGCCTTGGTGTGTTTAAATATATTTAATTGCATAGTTTTTTTTGTGGATTAAACTTAAAAAATTGATATGTCATCAGAAATTGTTCTCCTTCAAAGAGAATATAAATTATTTCTAGATATTGGGTAAGATAATTTTGAACTTTCAAATACCTTTTGTTTTTGTATTATTTTAAAAGAAACAAGAACTGTTCAATTTTTTGCAAGAAATCAACAGAATATTTTTAATCACTGAAAATCTCAGATTTAATTATTTTTTCACATGTAATTACTTAATTGAATGTGAACATGTTTTTCATAAAGGTGGTTTGCTGTGCTTCCATGGGAAGATGACTGTTATAAGCCTTTTATGTAAGAAGAAATGGTAAAATGTATTTAAAATCTACAACTGAGCACCTTTCTATATTCTATACTCAGTATGCTGTTAGACTGGTAGACAAATGTATTTGCAAATGTGGTCTATTACATTACTAGCTCCCGAGATCATAATCTCTTAAGCAGATGGCTAGGTCTCTGTGAATTTATAGATGTGTGGGGACACTCTTTAAACAATCTAAGAAGCTGTGCTCTTTTAGAATTAATTCCAGAAATAACTGACAAGAAAAAAATCTTCCTTCTTTTTTGCCCCTGTAAATCAACCAAATTTGACCTAGTACTGGAGACAAAAAAAAACAAACAACAACAACAACAACAACAACAAACCACAAAAAACCAATCTATGGATAGATTAGTGACCAACTGAGATAAAGAAGTAAAAAAGAAACTTTAGTCCAGTTGTAATTTCCTGATGTTCCTATGGCAGAACTTACAGAAGGTTATAGAAAACCAAGTATATTACAGAATTGCATCTTTTATACTAACGACAAAATCTTGACAAGTGCATCAAATCAGTATGTTTTATATGGCAAAATTTGATGGGTTAAGTTCACCTCAGGTGTAATTTCAATGCAATAACAATATTATAGGACTGATTAATATTACCTTTACCATTAGAATTCTGCCTGGCTATAAAATTAAGTTGTATTTTTCTTTTTCTACCCAAGCAGATACGTAATAAAATCTGTCCCATAGAACAAATAATGCTATAGCCATGGAGTGGAATTCTGAAGTTCCATAAATTTATCAGATATTCAAATAATTAAGCATATAAATAATTTCGTAAAGTCAAACCCCACAGAAAAAAATAAATATAACAAAACATATCAGTATTTTCAAACTTGTATATTTACATTTAGATCCCTGTGTTTTTATTATTTACTTAACTATGGCTCAAGATTAATAAATAAATAAATAGATAAATAAAAATAAAAAAGGAAAAAAGCCTATAAAAGTATTCAGCTCAATCCAAAGGGGTTTGGTGTTTCCAAAATATTAATCAGACATAAATTTCATTGAATCCAAGAGAAGTGTCTTAAGCTATTAAAGTACTGAAGTAGGATTTATTTGGGTTTTGGGTGGTTTGTTGATTTGTGGGTTTTGTTTGTTTGGTTTTTTCAGACATTCAATCACTAACAAGACATTCAGAATAAATATTTTACTTTCTCCATGTATTTCCCTTTGCTGTTTTCATCTATTCATGTTTATTTGCTTACATGATTTACAGACATACTTATAATAACACAGTCAGCCACTCCACCAATATAACTTATTTTTATTATACCAAAAGTTCAGTATGTAAATGAAAATAAAATTCATAGGAATTGAAATACTAATAACACAGTAAGGAAGATGTTATTTTGTTAGATGAGAGAATGTACAATCCAACAGGATAGTTAACATTATCTGCACAAGGAGGTTATAGAAAGTTGAGTGCTGCACTCAACATCTTAAATGTTTGGGATTATGAGTCTATTTGAATGAACTCATCAGTCATAAGGGAAAATCTCTTTGCAGCAGTGTATTGTCTTAACAATCATATATAGCGCAATTGTAAAAGTAGTTCCAGTAATATTCAACACTCCTTTGTAAAAATCCTTGTAAAATTACTTCCATTAGTATTGCATGTTTATTTTCTCATTAAATTATTTTCTTAACTTTTGTCATTTTCCAGTCCTTTTCAAATAGTTACATTTTCTTCTTTTTCTACATATGAACAAACACATTATTTCTCAGTCTATACAGAGTCAAATGCAGAGGTAGATACATTTAAATAAAGTGATGGGTTGCATACGCTGAAATATCACTTTACTTCAATGACATTTTGATTTTCTTAAATCAATAGACCATGAAAGTTCATTTAGGCACATACTAGCTCAAGATAAAAATCTCCTCCAACTCTGTAATCATATTTTTCAGCATTTAAGCTATGAAAAAGAAAGAGCTCATGCTCTCATTCTATCTTGAAGACAAAAAAAGCAATTTTGTGCTGAACCACAGGAGGCATAGGGGGGCTCAGGCATCAAACACTATTAGATATAAGTGATATGAATTCGTAGATGGGAAAATGCATGTGCAATACAGAAATAAGTCCTAAAGAACCTGAAAATGGAAGAAAACTGCTTGAGCTTGAGTACATAATCAGAAAACCACTGAAGTTTGTGGGATGCAATATCAGCAGGAGGAAAAATAATTTGTTTTTCCTGGTTCAGGATGGTTGGTGGGAAAGAACAGTTTTTGTCCTAAAAGGTGCCAAGATAATGATAGGAAAACCTGAGTTGCTTAATTTAAGGTCAACAGAGAGGACATACTATCAGTGGCATATGAAGGAATTGAGATATAATAAAGCCAGTGAATGCTGGGATTTCTCTTTTTTTTTTTTTTTTTTTTACTTTTTTTTCAATAAATGGCAAATAAAATTTTCTTTTCTATCACTACTTTCCTTCATCAAAAGTTGTAATGAAAAGTTGTAATAAAAAGAACAACTCACAAACAAAAGACCCCAAGAAAGAAACTCCCTCAGTTATCTGCAAGAAATATTAATATTTTAAATTCTAAAAGAAACTAAATGTGTGTTGCAGTTAAATACTATTGATGAATCAGGGTTTGATTATTCATGCTGAAATTTCTATTGAGATTTGTCCTTATCAAAAATGTCAGGGGAAGTTTTGAACAGTTATGACTTCACGATTTTGTCTCTGATGTTCAGTGTTTCCATTTCCAAGAGAAAATGCGCCTGACACACCAACAGTTTAAAGAGCTTGGAAATGCAGAACTGGGGCCTTGCAATTAGGGAATATCCCAATATTTGAGCTTGTAAAATAAATTCTTAGTACTGTAACTGAAGTTTGAGTTCCAAGCATTAAGGTGAAAAAATTATCAAGTTTTCTCATCAGATTTCTGGAATTATTTCTTAAGGGTATTTTACTCACTCAAATTTTGTTCATTCTAGAAACTGGAGAGCAAAAGTAATAAATGGTGACTACAGAAAGAGCTGGCAGGATTAATTACCTTAAGTAGATGTCTAGTATTTAGAGTTAATAGCTGTCTGAAAAACTAATGGAAAATATAAAAAATGTTTACCTAGTCCTGTGTTTAAAACAGTTTTACCATCTTGAGATTATGGATTGTTTACTTTGCAAGGGTAGTATTATGAATCTTCAGCTTCTATAGCTTTTAATATCATGAAACACAAAAGTAATGATTTACCTTTCTAATGTGCTATGCAATTTTAGGTTTTATAAATTGTTTCCGAAGTGTATTCAGAAGGAAAACATGAGCACAAAGATATAGTATTTTTTAAATTGTGCTGTCCATTTTTGCTTCTCATTAGAGAGCAGAAAACAAACAAACAAACAAGAATATGTAAAGATAATAAGTGGTAAAATCACAAAAAGAGCAGAAAATATGTGTAACATGTAGGTTTCTTGTCCTGACTCACCCATCACGGTCATATGATTGTTGAGAATGTATTACTTGAGTCATGATTGCTATTTTTTTGTTCCAAATAGTCCAGACCAGAATGCCATTTTATTTGGCAATGTCCTTTTACTTGGCCAGACATCATAACTATCAAAACAATGTCCTGGTACCATGTAATTCAGTCAAAGAGAAGCCAACAGAGGGAGAGAAAGAAAAAGGTAAAGATACTGGGGACACAGTATCAGAGAACCAGGAACACAACCACACATCCTTGAGACATCTCCACTCAGCTGCAGTCTCAATTAGCAAATATCATCACTACTGGAGGTGAGGATGCCAGGATAATTCAATAATGAAGCAAAATATCAGTTTTCCGGTCTTCAGTTGTATTTGGTTTGTATTAAAATATAAGTTTTCAGTAATGTCTAGATGTTTGCATTCACAGTTGATAAAACCCTCATGGATCAAAATGACTTCAAAATCACCAATCAAAACATTATTTTTAAAAAGATTTTATTAAATAAAATTTTAAATAAATAAAATTATTAAAATTAAACAAGTGGTTGCATTAATTTTCCAATTGCAACACACTTCTTAATTTGTCATCTCCAATATTTACAAAACCATAACTCATCCCTTACTACACAGTATTTCCTCAAAACACATCTTTCTGGGCACAATGAGTAAGAGGAAAATTATAACATTTGTGATCCGATGCAGCTGTTAAACTATACCAATGCTCAGACTGGTGTTTCGTGGCAGTGTCTCATCTTACAAAAGAACCAATGCTTTAGTATTCTGAAGAGATATCAAGGACAAAAAAATAACACTGCAAAGGTATATTTTTGGTTCATGTCATTTATGATTTATTAAAATAAGCAGTATAAAGTGCCACACACAAGTAACAGAAAAGAGATCCCTTTCCTAATCCTGTAATTTCATTCCAGACCTTTTACAGTTCTGAAAAGTTTCTAGGCTACTGTGATTTACATCCTGATTGTAAACCTACTATTTTGCTCGCTTAGTAACAAAAGAACAAAAATAAGGTGGATATTCAGATTTATATATTGAAAGGGAGGTGATTTTGGTACTGCAAACAAGACTCTTCTCATCTAATTTTAACCATCTAAAACACAAGAATTTAATCTGAATTTGTCATATAAATGACTGTGGAAGAACATGAAGAGTTTTTTTTTAGGATAGTTAATCTTAGTTCTGCCAGGACAAACAGAATCATGAACTTAAAATGCAGCCTTGAGGACTAATTCAGAATGGACATTTCATTCCATCCAAATTTCAACAAAGCCTCAAAGGCAAGGCAGAAGAACAAACATCATTTCCTTTTATGTGTACTAAAGAAACATGCTTTATATGTGGAGCCAAGAAATAATTGATAATCTTATTAAGTTGCAGAAATTTAATCAAGACAGGTTAAATTAAGTCCAAATTACACAACTGTTAGAGATCACTCCAAAATAATACTCATAGAATTAATATGCACACTTTTTCTATAATCTATATGCTTCTCCTACATTTCACTTGCTCTTTTCAGACTCTTATGTATTCTAAGATTAATGATGCCAGACTTCTTTGATAAGAGAGAAGTCATCACTGTCTTGATGTTTTTGCAGAAAAAATCTGAGCAGCTGTTGTTCTTTTTCACTCTTGGATCCATTTAGAATTATGTTCAAAGTTTTTCGACACAGATATCTTGCTGTTCTTGAAACAGGTTTTGTCAGGCTCCAAAGGCTGTACTTATTAATGAACAGAGACTGATTATTTGTAGCTTTTGTTTATAGGTCTCAAATCTCCAATATCACCTCATGCATGTATTTTCAAGTCCTCCATCATCTTGTGCTTGTTCTTTTGAGTCCTCTTGTTAAAATCTCATTTGACTTCAAAGCCCTTCATATTGTGGTTTCCTAGGAAACAAAACTAGTATTTTATCACAGAATGAGTAAGGTTGAAAGGGTCCACAGTGGATATCTGATCTAACCCCTCTGCTCAAGCAGGGTCATCCCAGAGGATATCGCACAAGATTGAGTCCAGATGGGTCTTGAATATCTCCATTGAGGGACACTCCACAACATCTCTGGGCAATCTGTTCCAGTGCTCAGTCAGCCACACAGTAAAGAAATTCTTCCTCATGTAAAGGTGAAACTTCTTGTGCATCAGTTTCTGCCCCATTGGAGTTTCTGCCCCATTGCATCTTGTCTTATTGCTTGGTACCTCTGAGAAGAGCCTGGCTCCATCCTAACACCCTTCCTTCAGATATGTATTGACATTTATGTCAATACATATCTGGACAAGCCCAGCTCCCTCAGCATGTCCTCATAAGAGAGATGCTCGAGTCCCTTAACCATCTTTGTTGTCCTCTGCTGGACCTGCTCCAGGAGCTCCACGTCTCTCTGGTACTGAGGAGCCCAGAAGTGGGTACAGTACCCCAGATGCAGGCTCACTAAGACTGAGTAGAGGAGCAGGATCATCTCCCAAAATCTGCTGGCAATGCTTTCCTAATGTATGCATGGATACCACTGGCCTTTTTGGCCAGAAGGATACATTGTTGACTGATGAAGAGCTTATTTTCCACCAGGATCTCCTTCTCCAGCAGGTTGACCCACAGGCTGTACTGTTGCATGGGGTTATTCTTCCCCAGGTGCAGGACCCTGAATCTGCCTTTCAGACTATTATCTCTTCATCTCTCCAGCCTGTTGAGGCACTTCTGAAGGGCTGCACATCCCTCTGGGAGCCACTCCTCCCAGCATTGTGTCATCAGTAAACTTGCTGAGGAGGCATCTACCCCTTCACCAAAGTCATTGATGGATAAGTTAAATGGTACTGGGCCCAGTATTAAACATTGGATGTCACCATTAGTGACAGGCCTGCAACTAGACCCCTTGCCACCTATTACAACCCTCTGGGATCAGATTTCAATCCACCTCAATGTTGACTCATCCAGTACACACTTCCTTCTAATAGTTCACCTTCCATCAGTAACAATCCATTACAAGATGCATGCATCACAGGGACTGATGAAATTGTTCAGTAAATGTTTGTTTGAGGTAGTATCACTGGTTCACTGTCAAAATTGTTTTATAACAATTCAGTCAGTGACTACATTAGCAAATAGTGTAGTTCGATATAAGGAAAACTACTGAGCATAACACTGAAAACCCAACGTATAGGTTATATACATTCACAACCATAATCCTCAGACTGCTTGTAATGTATTCATGGACTCTGTCGAATAATAGGTAGAGTTCCCAGGTGGCCTACGTAGCTGCATTTCTCAGAATGCTTAAATTTTGAAGGAATCTGAAGTACATAGTAAAATAAAATTATGTAACCCACAGCACAGGAAATATGCACAGTTGGTGCCAGCTGGGAAATTTGCTTCAGAAGACACTTTTGATTAAAGTAAAACAGTAATATTGAATGCTCTGAAGGCCTGGGCAGATAACATTAGTAAAGATATCATGGCTTGTGTGATTTACATCTGATTCCTCTTCTTTTTCTGACAACTTTGCCCCCCGTCCGCTGGTTTTTGGAAGTTATTTCATATTTTGAAAGGCCATTCTATTGCAGCTAACCATGTATGTCTCTACTGTCAAATAAAACTCATCATCTTTAAGAAACTATCATGTAAATTTTGAAAGCAGTCTCTTAGACCTTTTTCATATTCATCATTCATTTTCTGTTCATTTAATTTTAATTAATACAGTGAATTTTATATGCCCATTGCTGTCTTAATTTCTAGTCATTAGAGATTTCATACTTTAAATTAAATAAATAAATAAAATTATGCTATGGGACAATTAAAAATTCCTGAGAGTTATAATGAGAATCTCATTTAGAGCCTATCACAATTTGTTTATCTGAAATAATGTATATCAAATTATTATGATTTTAAAATTCATTCATGTATTATAATTATGTTGTGTCAAGAGGATATTTTACTGTCAAGCAATTTAATATAGTCTTACACAATATAGAAAGACTAAATGGAGTCACATTATTCTGAGGTAATTAATAGTACATTTGCTATTGCTACAATAATGAACATCCTTGTGGTTTTATCTCTTTGTGCTATTAATTTTAGCAATATAATTTTTGTCCAAATAAATTTGTTTTATTAACATCATTGTTCTACATCATACACATAAGTTAAATGCTTGCTTCTTGTGTTTTACCCCTATGACTATACTAAAATCATAGAATGATAGAATGATGAAATGATTCCATTTGAAAGAGACACTTAATGCCATCAAGTCCAAGCATTAACATAACACTGTCAAATTCACCACTAAACCATGTCCCCAGGTTTCACATCTACGCAGCTTTTAAGTACCTTCAGGCATATGAACCCAATCACTTCCCTGGGAAGCCTGTTCCAATGATTGACAGCCCTTTCTCTGAAGTATTTTTTTTCTTATATCCAACATAAACCTACTCCGGAACAACTTGAGGTCATTTTCTCTCATCCTGTTTGTTTGTTACTTGTAAAAATAGATTGCCCCACCCTTGCTACAACCTCCTTTCAGGTGTTTTTAAAAAACAATAAGGTCCCCCCTGAGCCTCCTTTTCTCCAGGCTAAATGACCTCATCTTCTTTGGCCTCTCCTTGCAGGACCTGTGCTCCAGACCTTTCACCAGCTCTGTTGCCCTTCTCTGGACATTCTCCAACAACTCAATGTCTTTCCTGTAGTGAGAGGCCCAAAACTGAACATAGAATTCAAGGCATGATGTCACCAGTGCTGAGTACAGAGGGATAATTCCTGCCCTAGTCCTGCTGGCCATACTATTTCTGATACAGAACAGATGCCATTATCTTTCTTGTCCACCTGGGCACACTAGGGGCTCATGTCCAGCAGTTGTCAGGGTCCTTTTCCACTGGGCAGTTTTCTTGTTGGAGGGAGTCCTGAGGAGGGCCACAAAGATGGTGCTTCATCTGGGGCTAAAGCAACTCTACTATGGAAATAGCCTGAGAAAGCTGGTGTTGTTCAACCTGGAGAGGAAAAGGCTTCAGGGAGATCTTATAGCAGCCTTCCAATACATAAAAGAGGCCTAAAAGAGAGCTGAAGAGGAACTTTTTACAAAGGCATGTAGTGATAAGGCAAGGGGTAATGGCTTCAAACTGAGAGTAGGTTTAGGTTAGATATTAGAAAGATGTTATTTATTGGGAAGGTGGTGAGACACTGGCACAGGTTGGTCAAAGTTCTGAATACCCTATGCTTGAAATTTTTCAAAGCCAGATTGGATGGGGCTTTGAGGAACCTGGTCTAGTTGCAGTTGTCCCTGCCCAGAGCAGGGTGGGGGAGACTAGATGGTCTTTAAGGTTCCTTGTAACCCTAACCAATTTATGATTCTATGATTTTCCAAGGACACCTTGGAAGGTAAGGTAGTCACAAAGCAGACATGCCTGCTGTGCCAGACAAAACTTGCCATTCCTCCTTATCCTTTAGGTCATTACATTCTGGCAAGTGGAGAGAGGATAAGGGATTCTTCATATCCTTTATCTTGTCTGCCAATTGGACTTGTCACACAGAAGGCAGAGTGTAATTCCTCTAGTCTCTCTCTCTTTCAGACTCCCTGGTACCCTTCAAACTAGTCACGCCTTCTCAAAGCTCTGTCACTAAGCAGAGTAAGTCTTGGCATCAGACTTTTCCAAAAACTGAATTTCTAATGAGATATTCCAGGGAGGAAAAAAGAAAGAAAAAATAAAGGTAATATTGTCAGTAATGTCTTACATTTAGATGTCTACCTTAAACCAATTAAATCTTCCTTTATCAACAATGATAGATAACAGTCTGTAAGAGACAAACACTTATAAAAGGAAGATTGAAGACAGAGTTTGGATAACTAGCTAAGATAAGAAACCTAATTGCTATAACACCTGAATCCCATTCTGTCTGATCACTTTCATGCACTCTATCTTCTGATTTCAGTTTGCTATCTCCTATTATGGAGATTTTAAATCATTTGCAAACAGTTACTTATCTCTCATCTGCAGTAAAAGGTTATTTCTAACATACTGCAGTACATTTTCAGACTATCTGGGGACAGTCAAATAATCCAAATTCAGAAATTATCTGAGTTACATAAATTATTGCTAGCTGGAGCTTTTTATGTGAAGTGGGAATAAGAAACAATATATTTACATAAACCACAATTATTAAGGAATGAGTACATCGCAGAAGGCTATAGGCAGAACAGCAGTTGGGAATATTTTACATTTTTAAAAATTGCTAAGGTGAATGTAGTGTCCATTTGCTTTGACAACCCTTTCAGCAACTCACAGAGATGGTTTACTGCTGTGTGCATAACATGTATATTCTTGACTCTGACCAAAAAGCATGAAGCTTTGAAGAACTCTTGCACAACTGTGTCACAGAAGAAAATATTTGTCTTCTTGTTCTTGTGAACTCATGCAGAAAAAAACACTGCTCTTATATCTTCTAGCCTATCCAGCTTCCAAAAAAATCAATCCTGTGAAGTAAGCATTCATTCAAGTTGAACCACTAATCCATCAGCTGAGGAAAAATAATTGTGCAGCTTTCAGAAATGCAGAAGGAAGTGAGGTTGATATTATTTATGTCCTCAGAAAACATTCAGAAACACCATACATAATTGGAAATTTGAGAGTCCCATGGTTTTAGTGAAATGGAAAACATACGAAAAAAAAAAAAACAACAAAAACAAAACACAAAAAATCCAAATCAAAATAAAGAAAAACAAAAAGCCAGGTGGAATGCATCTGTGAGATATTGCAAGGGATTAAATATTTCATTATACATAAACATATATTATTACACATCATGCTCTGTGTTACATATGTGCTTTATGCATCTCCTACCTACTTGAAAATGGATAAGAACTAGTTTTTCACTGATATTTCATCTCCATTCACAGAGACTTTTAAAGGGCAGAATAATTGTAGTGTAACTTCCATGAATGTTTACAACAAAAAGTTAACAGAAAATGGACATGTATATAATTATCATAAATAAAATGCAAAAAATCCTTCCACCTTACAAGTCTCACAGAACTGCACCCAGTTTAGAGCACCAAAACTGAGCCAGGCAACTGGAGTGAGTTCAATTTCTAATCTGAACTGCCTCTGATGCAGCTGTAAAGCTTTCCCTGGTGTCATATCTCCAGACACCAGACAGAAGAGATCAGCATCTCCCTCTCTGCTCTGTTATGAAGCAATTTTGGAGAGCAGTGGAGTGGCCTCTCAGTCTCCTCAAAGCCAAACAAAACCAGTATTTTCAGCTGGCCCCAAGTCTTGCCCTCTAGTTCTTTCACCATCTTTGGACATGTTCTAATATTTTTTATCCTTTTTACAATATGGAGTACCAAACTACACACAGTACTGAGATGAGGCCACACCAATGCTGAGTGCAGTGACAATGGCTTATTCTGACCAGTTAGCTTAATGCACCCCAGGAAATTGTTTGCCTTTTGGATGCCAGGACACCCTCTTGACTCATTTTTCTTACCATCAAACAAAATCCCCAGATCCCTTTCTGCCTCACTCCATTCTCTTGTTCCACAATCTATACATACATCCAAGATTACCTGATTTGAGGTTAGAATCCAGCATTTCTCCTTCAGAGAAATTTCTGCCTTCAGAGGCTGGCAATTGCCAAGCACTCGCATCTATCAAGATCTTTCTGTAAGGTCGCTCTGCCCTGGAGGAAATGATTGGTTTTTCCTAATTTAGTGTCATTGGCAACCTCTGTGTCTGCAACAGACTCCTGGGTCCAGTCATTGACAAAAACATCAAAGAGAACTTACCCTAAAATTGTGCTCAAGGGAAACCTCATAATTTGTAAGAAATGCTGTGGATCCTCCATAATTTTTTCAGTTTGTAATAGCACCTTGGACAAACAGCTGTCAGGAAGGGTTTATGTATGTATTTTAACCTAGGGCAGAAGAACAGACTACAGTACTTCTGAAAATGTGTTTGAGACCCATTTAGTCTAATTGTTGTAATTTTATAATTTTAATAGAAATGTGGCAATAAAGAATAAACTTTGCAAGTCTATCCTTACAGTATTAATCCCAGGGTGAAATACAATGAGTCAATATAACTAGAACAATGTAAAATATTATATCTGGGAGAAGAGAACAGAGATACAAACATGCTCTGAACAACTTAACAGCAATTTTCTTCTTTATTCACAACTTGTGTTCCTGACCTGTTACATGATGCTGTTATTTCTCTAGCTTGATGAATCAAGATTTTGAAAATGAAAGGTATCTGGTATTCTGTAACATTTGTTTAGGGGTTTGGGGTTTTGTGATGGTGGTGCTGCTGCTGCTGGTGGGGACTTATTCTGTTCTTGTGCTTTCCTGCAGAAAGCCAGGAATTGATTTTGGTGGTAATGGAAAACTCCCACTCTTTTTAAGCTACTTAATGACAATTTGAGATGTAGTAATCAAAATAAGTTTGTTTTAAAAACTTTCTGTAATTGAAATAAATTGAGTTTCAGTTTCTGGAGGGAAAAAAGAACAACATGTAAATGACAAATGGAAGCTAGCAGCTGAATTTTGAGGAATAATTTAATTCTGCCTACAGGCTTTCAGTCATTATTTATGATTTTATATATGATCGTCCTAATATGTCCTCATTTATAGGTATTCTTTCCTATGGAACTATAGTACTCTAGAATGTAAGTTTAGCAGTTGAAAGAGAACAGAAACCTCATCCAAAACCACACAATGCGACTATCCACCTGTTCACTGGAACATGCTTTATGGGCTGTAGATACAAAAGTTCTCCTGTAAAATATTAAGGGAAAACACCCCACATTTACTGTACTTATATTTTTCTTGGAAGAAGAAATATTTTCTACATTAAAGTGATGCACTTTGTCATTTAACTGTTTCTAAATATGTGAAAACTCAGTACAGCATAAGAAGTGGAGGACAGATGGAGAGCAAAGAGTGTAAGATTGCAGGAGAAAGACTGACTTCAGAAATATGAAAACAGGGCAAAAGGAGGACCTCTTCAAATGTACACACATATTGGGTTGTGTGGCAAGGTCTTTATAGCATGGAGGCCACAGGGGTGACCAAGGCAGGCTTGCTGCGGACTAAAGCTGAGCCAAACAGCAGTGCTGGCAGTGCCTTTGTGATAACATACTTAAGAAGCACGAAAGGACAGACCAAGAAGGAAGGAGGGGTAGGGAGGAGGTGTTTCAATACTTTTTTGTTGTTGCTGTGTTGTTGTTTTCTCATTTCTGTATTCTAATTACCACACCTCAGCATACTTTTATGAGGATCTCTGTCCCATTTACAGATGTGATGCATATTCTTAGAGTGATTTCTTTGAGAGTGTCCAATTATTTCACTCCATTTTCTCAAACACTCACATCATGTGATGAAATGTACTCAACTAAGTACTCACAGCTAATAAAGTAAGGACTGCCAGGCAGCAGTTCTTCTCTCTGTAAGTTAGGCATAACTGTAACCATCAGGTGAACCAATCCCTGAATATATTTGTCTCCACTTCACTGCAAAGAGCTCATAAAGGGACTCAAACTTGACCTTCTAATATATTAAAAAGAAAAAAAAAAGTTGGATTGGTTATTCTTTGGGCTGTACCAGGCCCAGCTCTGACACTGTGCAGCTACTATTGTGCAGCATTATGGGAATTTGGGCTGCTGACAGAAAGTAGTATGAAACTGCTTCAAGACAAGAAAGTCACAGGTACAGTTGGTGATAGGACTGGTGAGAGGGATCATTAGTACCTCAAGGAATCATGAAAGAAAATACCAGAAGGCAAGTTCTAAAATCCTAAAGGAACAAATACAGGGAGGCCAGGCAGATGGCTTGGTCTCATCCAGAACTGGCTGGAGATTTCTGCTGTCAGGTCAGGCCCATCTATCAACATCCATAACACTGATAGTGCTGGAACACACAAATAGGGATGTTTTTCAAAATATTGTTTAGCTTTTTCTAAAGGTAAATTACTGATAGCCAGAATTAACTAAGATGATTAAAAAGTAGTAAAAGTTAATATTAAAAAAATATTAAAACTGTTGCCTTAGTATAAGACAATCCTCCATCAGAATGTCAGGCTTGTTGTGCTCATTTTACCTGAAGGAGAGTTTGATATAAGTTAAAGATTTTCTCCTCCTTTGGCTGCTTTCAGTAATTCTACTTCAGCTATAGAATTGCCTTCAAAAATAAACTATAAATTTTCTATTATTTATTCATAAGTAAATTTAATTTTGATTTATTTATATGTACAGTATTATTTTTGAAAGTATTTTTATTTTGCAGTTTTCATGTTCTTGTGTTGGTGGCATAAATCACACTGCAGGTCTTCTGCAAATATCTATCTATTTAATTAGCCATATTGTTTTAAAGGGCATTTATTAAGAATTAGACCAGAGCACATTTTTTAATAAAGAGCTACTTTTTATTAAAAACAAAAAAACCCCTGAATTATTATTGGTTTTCATCTTTTCAGAGAGAATTTTTTAAAAAACTAAGATACAAAAAATTGTCCCCAAACCAATCATATTAAACATTGTCCAGTTATTAATACATAATAATGACTTCTTTCTCAGACACATCTGCTTAAATAAATCTTTTTGTTTAGCTTTTTTCTATGTATTATATATTAGATTGGAAAAGCTATATGGTATGAGGGTTGGTTTCTCGTAGCCTCGTTATGCTGTGTGCTGAAGGAATCTGCAACGATATGGAATCTCCTGGTCCTGGATTATTAGTCCATTAACCCAGGAGATGTGTGTGCTCTATGCTTACCTCGCCCATGAGGTCTCTGAGAGCCCCCCAGAAAGGACACACAGGGACCACCGGCGAAGGCAGGAACAAAGAGGAAGTTTAATCAGGGGTACAGGTTTATATGGAGTTTGGAGGGATACAAATTCACCAATAAGGGAAAAGAGGGAAGTCTGGCTTTGTGCCAATAAGAGTGAGGGGATTTACATTCAATGGGAGGGGGTCACAGGAAATATGATGTCAGTGTCCTTCTCCCAGCCCCCTGGCCTGGCAGGGGGTTATGGGAAGAAGAAGCAGTGACTGTGCACTTTTTACATTTAGTACATTCAAGCCACGTTAAAAACATCAGTTGTTAAAGCATTCTCGTTGGCTGGTGGATTTTCTTCATCAGCCCATTTCTGACATGACATCTTCCAAGCCATGTATTGAGAATGCATTGCCACAATATAGAATTATTTTGTGATTGATACTTCTTGTAAGTGGTTTTACTTTTCTTTTTTTCACTGTTTGCCACTTCATTTTTAGGATATTGATCGTCCTTTCTTCTATATCAATATGTTATCTTTTCTACCCTCTACTTTTTTCTCTACTAAGCAAAAGGTACTCATTTATACAATTAGTGTACCCTTCTTCTGCTGCAGCGCTTCTGTTCCAGGTTCAGACAGCTATTACTCGGGGACAAAAAGCTATATGAAGACATACATCATTCATTCTTTCTTTATGTGATAATGTCCTTTAAATTCACCTTTAGGCAGCTTAATGTATACTAAGGTGGTAACTAAGGATCTTACTCTATTTATTTGACCAATAGACTATATAAATACTCAGTTCCAGGAGAAGACTTTTGTTCCATGTTATTTTTGTGGACATTGATCTATTTGCTGTTATGGAAATTGTAATATTTAATTTCCCAGACATACCTAAATCATTAGAGTTCAGTAGATGAAGTCTAGAGTCTTTGGAAACTCTCCCCACTAAAACCAAAAGTTATCTGGTTTTGGTTTTTTGTTAGCAAATGCCAGAATACTTTAATGAGTTAGAGGTGGACAGGTGGATTAAAGATCTCTTTTGTCTGAGCAGGCTTTCAGGTAATCTTCACGGTATGACAATTTTTAAATATAACCAAACACTAAAAAGTGTTGTCTAATGTTTATGGTCTATCACACCTTTATATATCAAGAGCTCTGTTCAATTTGTTAACATTATCTAGTATAATTTAATGTAATTGTTTAAATTTCACTAATTAATAAATATCTGTGAGTCTGGAGTTACCATTTCACAAAGAATGAAATTCATTTCAATGGATTAGATTATGAGTACACAATGTATTTGACTTCCAGCAAGCTACTAGTGTACATTATTTAAGACAGAATAAGAATCCAGCGGGAATATATATTTGTACCCAAAAGTAAAAATTACAATCCTCCTTTTTCATTTTTAATATAATTAAGAAGATCTATTTTCCATTTAGTCTTCAAAGCAACCTCATAAATGAGGTCATGTTCTGTGCTTTATTTCAGAACATCATTCTTGGAAAAAAAAACAACAAAAAACCCAAACCAAAACCCAACTGAGTTTAAAATAATTCTTTTCAGTACAGAAGAAATTTTAGATTTTAGACATTTCACTAGGTTCCAAACTTGGTGTTACCTATTGTTGTTTCCAATATTCCCACATTAATTTATTTTCATCAGAGTGTGCCATACTTGGCTTTTTTTTTTTTCCTACATCTTTGCTAGTATTGCAAATAAATCAAAACACAAATGCATCCAGGAAGTGAAGCAAAACACAATGAATCTCTATTCTATGTTTACAAAATAATATCCTAATATTTATATCCTGTTTAATTTCTTCCAGTTCTTCTACCTGTTAATTTTAGCAATAGTCACAAAACATTTTAACACACAAGAAAGTAATGAATATTAATATTTATGTTAGTTAATATATGTTAATATTGCAAATACATGTTAATATTGCAGAAGGCATATATTGCCACCAAGGTCCATTTTTTAATATTGTTTTTTATTTGAAACTTTTATATAATTTTTGTATAGTTTGACTATTTCTTAATTATGCAATTTCATATTTTATCTTCCTCAAATGGCTGTCATAAATTGACTTCAAGGTCATGCAATCCCATGTTCCTTCTCTTTTTTTTTCTTTTTCTTTTTCTTTTTTTTTTTTTTCTTATTTCTGATTGGTATGCTTCATGATTCTTCCCATTAATAAGTGCCTTCTGTTTTGGACTAGAATAGCAAAACTTGAAAAAACTCTATGAGTGCCAATATAAGCTACAGCAGAAGCTCAAGTAGTAAAGCTGCCCCTGAAGGTAAAGTTCCAATTAAAAGCATCCATGGCCAAAATTACTGGTTATCTACTTTTATATTCTCTTGAATTGAAGAACAGCTATTGTACTGAAACTATGATCCTAGAGGCGTAAATGTGGTAACTTCTAGGAATTAATACACATTTTCCTTTAGCTAGGCAACATCTTTAAAGCTGAGCTATTGTGAATCTATTTCCATTAGTTATCTGACAAGGTATATTTAATTTTATTAACAGCAAATGTTACAGCCATAAACAAAAAATAATATTCAAATTGAATGCAACTTTTATTGGTAAAGCCCACCTTAAAATTAACTTTTTCATTATGATACACTGTTATTATTCTTACTTTTAGCATTTTTTTCTTGTTTGTTTTTTTTTTTTTGTTTTTTTTTTTGTTTTTTTTTTTCCATTATTCCTCATCTCCTTAACCTTCCTTGAAAGACAGTCAATTTGGGACCAGCCTTAGCTATTCACAAATTCACCTTCTGCTTTTCTTCCATATAAGAATTGAGCTTTTGGGGGAAAATTATTATATTTAATAAAGGGCAAAATAAAAAAGAGACACTGCTGACTCTATGCCAGTTCAACACATTACTCAGTTATTAGACTACTCTTAAATCTTACTTAGATACTTTAACAAAATGAATGAATTTTGTGACACATTCCTTGCCTTCTGATATGAATCATACACAGTCTTTCCTCTGGACTGTTCTACTTGGCATTTAGTGATCTAAATGTAGAACAGTATTGCACCATGGTGAGGAGGTCACTTTATTTTGAATCTTTTTCATACTTGACTCGGAACAGAAACCTAAAATCAGTGCCTGTGATTATTAAGAGAAAACCAACACTGGACTCTGATTTAATTTCATACTGTGTGTCTAAACCAACAAAATTCAAAATGAGAAAGGTTGAGGTCACTTGGTCTGTCCATCCTGGAGAGGAGGAGAGTGAGAGGAGACCTCTCTGAAGTCCAAAAAGCTGCTGCCAAAATAATTTGTCTCATCTGTCACTCTGCCCACCTGTCTCTCTATACCCTTTGGAACATTTCAGTAATTTCCCATTATGTTCCAAGTCAAATTCACATCAGTTAGTTGGTTAGCTTACTTCACATTTCTTATCACCATTTTTTACTTCCTGCAGTGCTGCTCAAAGGATGGCAGCCTTTAATGCATCTCTATGTTTCTATAGAAATTGTTAATTGACAGAATCTATATTTCTAAATAGATATGGGAAAAAGTAATAAAGTTAAGTGCTCGCCTTCAGAAGAATGTTCCAAATTGCCTAAATTTTTAATGCATTTAGTGGAAAAGGGCTGTGGCTCCTCACTGCCTCCAAATGATATTATTTAGACTTCAGCTTCCTATCTGTGTGGGAATGTATATTACTCTGTACTTCTGCTAACTAAGATGGGGAGAATTTTGAAACACTGATATTATTTTCTAGTGGTCTAATATAAATAGTTTTTGTGGTTTAAGTTTAGTAGACATCTAAACATCACAGAGCAGCTAATTCACTCCCCTCGATGGAATGGGTGAGAGAATCAGAGGAATAAAAGTGAGAAATCAAGCAGTTCAAGATAAAGTCAGTTTAACAGGTGAAACAAAAGCTGCACAAAAAAGCAAAGCAAAACAAGGAATTCACCACTTCCACTTATTTCATGTCTTTTCCCTCTCAGTTTTTTTGTATAATTCTTACTTTCCCTAAATGGTAAATTGTATGTAAAATCTTGTAGATTATATGTCATTTCCAAATGTAATAGATTTAAAACCTAGTCTCCAGAATCCTGAGCAAGGCATATAGTGTCTTAGCTCACATAAGATTGGAACCCACCTTCATATGGATTTGAATGCAGCTGGAATATTTTACTCATAGTCTAAACTGATCCTATTTTTCAATTTCTCTAAGGACTTCTCTATCATCATTAATGTCATTGGATACTGCACACATTCAGTACTGGAAGCACTTTAAAGGTGGAATTGGAGATTTTACACTGTATTGTTTTTTCTTTCTGCTCATCAGACATATATGAAGGAAAACCAAGGAAGGAAAGGGCATGAAGAGCAGTGAGAGCAATGACAAACAGCAGTGAGAGTTTATCCTGCTAAAGCATAAGGCAACTGAGAAGGACTTTTGAAACTTTATTTTTACTCCCATGTTTTGCTTTAGCAGAGATTTCTATGTTAGTTCTTTATTAGTTGGAGTCAGTCCGGAGGAGGGCCACAATCATGATAAGAGAACTGGAGCACATCTCTTGTTAAGACAGGCTGGGAGAATGGGGGCTATTCACTCTGGAGAAGAGAAGATTCTGAGAACTTCTAGCAACCTTTCAGTACTTAAAAGGGGCTACAGGAAAGATGGAGATGTACTTTTTACAAGGCCTTGTATTGATAGAACAAGGGGTAGTTATTTTAAACTGAAAGAGGGTAGATTTAAATTAGATACTAGGGAGAAGATTTTTTACCATGGCAGTGGTAAGGCGGTGGAGAAGTTGTGGATGTCCCATCTCTGGAAACATTCAAGGCCAGGTTGGATGGGTCTTTGAACAAACTGGTCTAGTGGAAGGTGTCCCTTCCCATGGCTGATAGGTAACTGCCTTAATGAGAATAATTATGTGTTCATATTGACCTATATGAACAGGGTCATGCAGAAACCCATTTTCTATATATTACATTGATTATGTGAAAACTTCTCAAAACAAGCAAAACTCCCCCAAAATAATTAATTATAAAGCATTTTGAAATATAAAAATATTTTGCTATGTCTAGAATGTCAAATAAAATATGGTCTAGAAGTGAAACTCTGAGGCTAAATGAACCTGTTTGGCTTGCATCCATTCCATTAAGAAGTACCTCTAAAGCACATTTTATCTGGAGAGTTATCTGGAGATTTCCCAAAGCCTGTCAAGATTTGAGATAACAATTATGCGTAAGTAGGTGACTGAGTTCAGAACTGAAGCACCATTTTACGTAGCAAAAATATCAATAATATGAACCTGGAAATAATATCTACTAATTTAGTGAACTTATTTGGTTTTGGTTCATTGGCTGGTTGGTTGGTTGGTTGGTTGGTTGGTTGGTTGGTTGGTTGGCTGGTTGGTTGGTGCGTTGTTTTGGGTTTTTTTAATAGAAGGATTTTATGTAGAAGAAAACTGAAAAAAATAGTTCATATATTTCAAAGCTTGAGATTTATTTATTTATTTATTTTTAGAAAAGGGTCTCTGGAGACCATTTTTGTTATTTTTGTTACTTTTTCCTAAAAACTGTTTACTGCTCTGTCTTGTTCCCTTGGTATCACAGCCACCAAATACCCCATGAGGAGCTATTTCAGGATGGGGACAATAGGTACTGAATACCTCTTCATATTTCTCAGAAAAGAAAGAAAAGTACTATCTGGCAATACCAATTATTCTGTCTCCCTTATAAAACCTTAAAAATAAGTGTATTATTTATATACCTGTAAGTATTCATAGAGATGAGGGCAAAGTATAACCCATAGATCCCCACCCATACCCACAATATGTCCAGTAATGCAGTATTGGTTTATAACTTACTGATACTCTTACATTTCTGTTAGACTTTCATAGTTTATGGATAGAGAAGAGTTAGACACCAAAAGCAAGCAAACAACAACAAAAAAACCCCTTTATTGCAGTGCTTTCCCATGCTATAATTTTACTAAATAAGATCGTACTCTAAATTTCTATTAAGATAAGACTTGGCTTAAAGCTGTGCATCAATCATACTTTTTAACATTAACATTACAAAATATTCATATGACACTTCTTGGTGCAGTCAGTTCCACATGTAAGTTTAAATATCAGAGACAGATGGTGTTTCATAACACTGTAAGTTAGGAATACATGGAGGGTTACAACTTTTCATTTTGTCTCAGATAGAGGGATCCTTGCCTACTGCATTTCCTTTCCATATTTCAGGTTTAAGTACACCAAAGTCCAATGATCTGCTCAAAGCAGTTCAGGACTCTATTTAGTTGGACCTTTAAAACATCCAAGGTTTATTTATATTGTCTAGCCAAGTGGGTAATTTATGTGCAATTTTTGAAAATTCTTGTCATATACCGATGTACAAAGATTGCTGTGACTATATTTCATTTTCTACTCTTCTATATAGTTCTGGCCTCCTTTTCAGGAGGATGCTTTCACTAGGTTATCAGCACTGTGAGGAAATTGAATTGGTATTTATAGCGATATGGACATAAGATTCCTAAATCTTATTAAAACCTACCAGGACAGTGCAGGAAATATCATCTCTTCTCTGCACTTCAAAGCCTATCAAATTGACCTCTATATATTTCTAATCCTAGTGCGTGATAAATGCCACTGAACCTCTGGCCACATTGTGGCTGTAGGGAATCTCATAAAATAACTGTTGTGATGGTCTGACATGTCCAGAATGTATCCAGCTTGCCTAGATAAAAAGTACTGGAGACTTCTAATATTCATTTAAATGTTTTCAAATCTACAGTAATAAAGAAGATCAGGTGAATTTATTTTTTTTTCCATTTAACTTAACTGATATTTAATGACTTTGCTACTGTGTAGGTTCATCTAGAATCTTAAACAGGGCTATTTTCATTTTTAAGTATGAAAATGTTTAAATATCTATGTTATGAGCTTTTGTGGTCCCTAGGGTTGCAGTATCTAAAACTGTCCTGGTCTAAAAAGGATTCTTTTCTGTAACTTGGCAAGGGATTGTTAAAATAGTATTTTGAACCTGGAAAATAGTGCAATGTGTTAGATGGTGACTGGTAGACTCTCAGCTTTTCACAGGGTTTAATATGACACGAGCTTGATCTGAATAAAAGGATTACTGGAGGTCATTCAGTTTAGTCCTAGCTTATTTTCTACTGAAATAAATGCAGTTTGCAAACTCCAGGTTGCAAGTCTGCAGTGAAAATCAAAGGACAGTAAAAAAAGATTTGCTTCAGAAACTAAAAGAAAGTTATGTAAAATTCTAAATATATATATATGAATACATACATGCATACATATACATATATATATATAAATAAAAATACTCCCTGATGAGTTGCCTTAAGGATGTCATGCCTTTAACACGATACATAGAGATGCCCAATAAAATGCAATAGATGAACCCACCCAAAATCCAGTCATCTTCCTAGTTTAGACAGAGTGGTGATGGTGTTAGAGCTCATACTTTCATTAAATCTTCTACAGAATTATTTAGATGCTTAGCAATTATTTCTTTTCAGACTTTTTTTTTTCAAGAAGTGAGAGTGGAATCAATAGATTTTTTTTTTCAGATTAAAACCTGTTTCATGAGAGGACCTTCTCTCTAGGTTCATTCTTCATCATTTACCTTTAAATTTTAATAATGTCTATGTAAGACTATATGTTTCATAGGAACTGGAGAAGAACAATGATGGAAATTATAAAAACAACCTAAATGTTGCATTTATCCAGAAAAACAGCCTGAATTTTTGTCCCTGATTATTTTATTTACCTGTTGTACAATTTGATATACTACTTATATAGATCTCAATTAGCATTGGTAGCTAAATTTGCTGGAGCCTTAGATGGTGTACATTCACATATGTATGTCAGCATTTACCTAGTTAACTAAACAAAGGCTCCAGAGCAGGTTCTAGGCAGCAGATAAGGAAGCTACAATCATCAGCATGAGAAAAGAAACAGCCCATCTAGAGACAATGAAAGTATCCAATGAAGAACAGGAGGACCCTCAACCCTAATATTACTATTGGTCTAAATTCTCATGTGAGGGGTGGGGAACTTAGACTGAAAGAATATAATTGTTGGGGATTTCTTTGTTCAGGGTCCCTCTTTGGAGGCACACAAGTTGTAATGCAGCTAATAAATAAAAACTACATTTATGGAGGAATCTTTCAGTTTATTGCTTCAGTGGAAACCTAGAGTCAAACCCTGCTGTAGTGATTGACATGTGTAACTTTCAGAATGTAATGCTGGTCTCATGTAAGACTTCCAGAGCTGGAGAATCACACCCCTTCCCTTTTTCTTCCTTATTTTTTTTCTCTTTGCCTCCCTCAACCTTTTTTCCCTAGCTGTACACATGAATCCCTCACCCAAAACTGGGCAAGAAGCAAATACAAACTATTCTGAAACTCTGGGTTTCTTACCATGTGTAGGTATCTGAAATTGTACCATGTGGACAGACAGGTAAATCTGGAAAATATCTTGTAAGATTCAGTAATATTCTTTGGAGATTCTGGTCTGCAGTGAGTTTTGTGGAATAGGATGAGTAAAAAAATGTGTTAACTCATTATAAATGGATGTATTTTTCTAAAAGTAAATATAGGAACTGAAATTAAAGAAATGCAAATATATGACCATCTTAGGTAGTTTAGGAAGCATCGGGACTCTGTATATTGAGACAATGAAAAAATCAATTATACTGAATATTTTATGCATAAAGGTTCCATTTTTATGAGTAAACCCCACAGGATCAAATATGAAAATAACAACAAAAAAAGAAAATCTATTAAAATAATAATAATTAAAAAATTCTAATAATGAACACATGAATGCCCAAGCGATGAAAAGTTTGAAAATCTTGAAAAGCTTGTGCAAGTGTTTTTCATACATTTACATAGTCCATTTGTTATGAATAGGACAGCTCATTTGAATTAGAATCATAGAATCATAGAATCGATTGGGTTGGAAAAGACCTCCAAGATCATCAAGTCCAACTACAATTAATGTAGTTGCAACCTATAATTTACATACTTCAGAGATTGTCAGAGATTAAGGCAAAAGGACAATCAAAACTTAAAGGTGAGCCACCTACTTACCAATGAGTTTCAGTAACTAAGTTATGAACCTGACTATGCACAAAGTTTGCAAAATAGCATAGTATTAATTCTTTTGGATGCCTTTTAGGGAATGCTGATGAAATTCAAATATTCTCTAAATATTTGACAGGATAAGGAGAACTTTGGATGATTATCATGGAGTAGCAAACCTTAAAATTACCAGGGATTACCTCTGAAATCTTACTGACAGTCAGGTAAATTTTCTTTCCCCATGTTATACAACATCCATTTTTATAATTCTTTGATAACCCTAATCTCAGTTTGGTGATACATTAATATTTTTACTTGCTATCACCAGAATGATCTATGTAAATTTAGGTGACACTTATTGATTAGGTTTAGCAAATCCAGAAACACATGCTGATCACAGTTACTTTGTAAAAAATTTTCTAGTAAATTTTGAACGATCTATGAAAATTGGATTACAATAATTCTCAGAAAGTTATTGACTTTTTGTCTCTTAATGTTAAAATTGTCACTCTATCAACTGAATAATAGGATCATATATTGCAAACTGTATCTTGCAGTGCACCAAACACAATATAACCAGCCAGATGAAAGAAGGGAATAACAAACCTGGTGAAAGAGCTGGAGGAAATGTCCCATGAGGTGTGGTTGAGGACTCTGGGTTTGTCTCATCTGGAGAAAAGGAGTATGACAAATGACCTTATTGCTCTCTACAGCTTCTTAGGAAGGGGAAGTGATCCAGTGGGAATGGTTCAAAATTTCATGAGAGATTTAGATGAGATGCTAGGAAACATTTCTTTGCTGAGAGCGTGGTCAAATGCTGGAACAGGCATGCAAGAGAGGTGGTCAATGGCCCAAGCCTGTCAGTGTTAGAGAGACATTTGGACAATGCCCATAGCAACATGCTTTAACTTTTGATCAGTCCTGAAATGTCGAGGCAGTTGGGCTAGATGATCACTGTAGTTCCCTTCAGACTGAAATCTCCTCTGCTCTCCTCTCCTTTCCTATCCTCCCCTCCCTTCTCCCACCGCCCCTTCTCTCTCTCTCTTTCTCTTCGTTTTTAGATTTCACCTACTCATTTCAGACCATTTCTCTATGTTGCTAAGTCAATTTTGAATTCTAAAACTACACTTCAGAGTACTTGCACTCCCTACTGCTTAATGTCATTTGGAAATTTTTAAGCATACTCTTGAGTTCTATCCAAACTACAGCTGAAATACTAAGCACAAGACGTTCTAGCACAGGTCCCTGAGAATTCCCACCAGAAAGGCAGTCTGATAGCCTAGCTGCACTTCGAAGAAAGTTATTTTGTTGATTATTGTTATCGGTTTAGCCCAGTAGGCCAAAAATTTAGGCTTTAAAGTTCAGATTAGGCCTGGAATTGTCAGCTGACTTGAGCTGGGCTGGGCTAGCCAAGAGCTGACTTCTTCTAGCCAGTAATGTTGTATTCCATGCCATGTTACGACATCATCTCAGAAGGGGTAAGAGCCGGTGTGTGGGTGTGGCTTGGTCAGTTCCATCTGGCTGAAGTACAGACAGGACATGCTAGAGTTGTTTTGCTGTCCTAGGCCCTGCTGCTCCTGCTGCTACTTGCATTTTGTTTGAGTTTCAGGGAAGTAGAAACATTTTATTGCTACTCTTTCTCTTTCTTGCTAGGTGTCTATTAGAGTACTTTGAAACTCTCACTGACCTTTTTTGGTTGTTTCACCTTTTTCATCAGTGTTGGGTTTTTTTGGTTTGTTTTTTTTTTTTTTTTTTTTTTTTTGTTGTTGTTGTTTTGGGGTTTTTTAGTGAAAATGTAATTTGGAAGTAAAGCTCCACTAGTCAATGTGAGTGTTTTATTACTTTTATGATCTCTGCCAGGTTTTCTATGAAACGAATAAATTAAATTCATTTGACACAGTCAATTCTTGACAAATTCTTACTTGCTGACTCTTTGAGAGTTCTGTTTTTATTATCTCTGTATATTTTTATCAAATTTAGATATTTAACTGAACTGATACTTAACATAGGCTTTTTCTTATTCTCTGCAGTATTGGAAGTATTGAAGTAACTTGTTATTAGTTAATTACTTAGTCTTCTTTTCCTCACTTTTATGTATAGATCTACTGCTTCTCTTAAACCTTTTACCAGAGAAGAGCTGAAGAATCATCACTTGTAGTTTAAAGATTATTTTATTTAGGTATTTACATGCCAGAACTTCACCAAGACCTCTTAGAATCTAATCTATGTAGCAATTTCTTCCTGCCTTCATCTGGTCTATGCTTCTATCCTACCAGTCTGTCACAACTCAGTTATCATGTTCAAGAGAGCAGAACTTAATTGGTGATTCATTGGCCTTTTCTTCATCACTTATTTTTTTAAAATTAAGTAAGATACCTGTAGTTTATTGGTCTTCTTCTTACTTGCATCATTCTATTTTCCACACAAGATGTAGTTCATCTTTCAAACTTCAAACTTTATTATTATGTGTTTGTTTGATACTTTAAATTCATATATTTACTATAACCCTATTTGCATTTATTCATGCCTACTTTTTATATTCAGGTTATTAAAAGAGTTTGTGGTATAAAAAAAAGTTTTTTACCACAGTTCCTAACTGAATTTATCACTGAGAAAAATCTACTCTCTTGTCTTTTGAGTCATCCTTGACTCTTCCTTTATTAGGATGTAAAACAAGTTATTGATGAGTAAGTTTGCAAGAAAAATTAGTTACTAGATAACCACTGTGCATCTCCATTTGCTTGATAATTGCCAAGCAAAGCAACACTTTCAGAGAACAAAAGAATAGAAGACTTACCATAAGGGATGATGATAACAATTCAAAAAGCATGAAGGAGCTGTCATGTTACAAAATAAAATTTATATTTATTTAGTGGTATGTTTTTTATAATACTTTATATTCAGAATGATTTCTCAGGTGACCTTTTTAAAATATTGCAGTGAGAGTTTCACATCATTCAGCTCTTTCCTTCTCCAGTGACCTTTTTAAAATATTGCGGTGAGAATATAAATACATTCAGCTCTTTTGTATTCAACTCTTAAAGCCTCATGTCACACAGAGGTACCTCATACATATATTTTTTTTTAATTTATGTTCTCTGGCATACAATTACATGCGTATTCCAGTTTAGTGATATTTCTAAAAGGCAAAGCATGTTCTAAAACAAATTTGAAAGGCATATGATATTATGTAGTAGTAGCTTTATTGGTTACGGTTAGCGCTTCTAAGTCTACAAATGGTTGTTGGGATATAAAGTCATGTTTTCTATTGTTCTGAAGAGCATAGATGTATTATGATTTAAGTTAGTCATCACAACTATGCATTCTAGTTATTTTTGGACTTTGAATTCAGAATATTTTTATCATCTCTCTGCAACATAGCATTCAACTCTCAAAGACAAGGATGTTGAACCATCTTATTAATGCCCCACTTTAGTCAAAAATTCACACTTATCAAATGAATAGGTCTCCAGACTCTACAGAATGTGCTGATCAGAGCACCATTAACTCTGAAACAGAACTTCAGCACCTTGTTCATGTCTGAACTGTAGAAACTTGGCATTTGGATGTATAGTTCTGAAGTCGAATGGGTTTCTTCTTTGTTGCTACCATAGAAAGGAGCATATTTTTTTGACATGATTATAATACCATTTTCTAGGACTCTTAATACTATGAATGAATAAGATAATATGTTGGCATTGCAGCATTTCAATTTCCTATGTAATTAAATGAACCATCACAGTGTAGTGATGTTCTAATTTTGTTTGATTTTGAAACTCTCACTAAAAAATAGATTCTTCTGCTCAGCCTTTTACATCTGTGAGCAATTTCTAGATAAAGTAGTTAGACATCTACCTTTAACCTCTTTCTTTCTCACCCTTACTCACCTCAGAAATATGTCTTATACTTTCTAGGTGCCCAGATTTTACGCAGGTCCCATATTTTTCTTGTGTATGTATATTTATATGCATACAGTAAAATGTCAGTTAATAACTGATGTAACTTTCTAACAATTCTTCTGCAGTCCTAATTAGTCTTTAAGGCTATACAGAGGAAGAGGCTCTGTTGTCTTCTGTGTTCTTTCAATGTAAAAAGAATTACAGTACGACTGAACTTGGTGTTTTGTGTTTCCAGTGTCTGTTTTTCAGTTCTGATCTGTAACAAGGAAGAGAAATGCATCATATTTACTAAGTTATGCTCCTTATAGTTTGGACTACAGAACAGTCTACTACAGTACTTTCCTTTTTCTCCAAAGATCAAGATATCTCCAGTTTTCCAGCTACTAGTACGTATGTATATGCCTATTATAATTGGTGTAAAAGACCAAAATCAAACAACATAAAAGAAAACAAATTCGTCAGATCTCAGGAATACACCCTTTTCTCTAAGAAAAATCTTTCTGTTCTAGGCTTTAAATGAAGGGTTTTTTCCAGTATTAAAAGTGAGTGGTTGAGATATGAGAAAGGTCAGGTATCTTTTGTTTGTGATCATCTTAGGTGTATATAAAGTACCAATCTTGGAAGGCCAAAAGTTTTTGTTTATATTTGTTAATATTACTCAGATTTAAGTTTCAAGAGGGAAAAAAACAAAACAAAACAATTGAAAATGAAGGAAAAAAAAAAAGTTTGTGCATCTCCATGAAGTCCTACTCAATTAAAATACTTTGCATTTTTCACTTCTGGCTTAGCATGAAACTTTCTCAGAAATTATGAATTAACTCTACCCAAACACCATGCTACAAACCGTGCTGTTTAAACATGTGATCCAGCTAGACAATACTCAGACTTTAAAGCATCCAAGTAGAGACAGGAAGAGAGGAAAAAACACAAGGAAATAAAAATTCTTAGAAAGTGTTATAGTCAGTTATATGGACCTATATGCATTACAAAATGTGTAGATTATTTTATATAGGGTTTCTTTCACTCCTCATTTGATAGCAAAAAAGTTATTTAAAAAACCTAACCCAACTAGAAAAACCCAAGCCAAACCCTTATTTTTTTTCTTCATGTTAGAAAGTTTTCCTGAATTAAGCAAAAATTGTAAATGATGAGAAAGAAAAAATATTGTGTGAGTTGTTTTGACAGGAGAAATAGAGAACATAATGTAATAAGTCACTTTGCAGCAAATGGAAAGGGTTATGGACTACTTAGTGACAAAATGCTTACTTTAAATAAGTGCTCTTCAACTATGATAGTCATAATTGGTCTCAAGAAGAGGAAATTAAGAACTAAGTTTATTTTTGAAGAGTCAGCAAAATATTAAATCCAGAATGAGGACACTTTTGAGAAAAGCCAATAAATTGTAAAATAGAAAAATGCAGTGTTTGTTTTAAATATGACTTGTGTTGGAAAGAGGCTGGAAATAAAGCTGTTTCCTCTAAGTATTAGGGTCAGTTATTGGTACATTTCTTTTACTCCAGATTTAGTTTTAGATGAGTAGCTTAAGAAGGCTAATGAAAAGTGACACTGAAACACATGTTCACCTAGGTTTGTGGGGAAAGAACAATGCAATTATCACATACAATCAAGAAGACAAATACCTCATTATTAAAAATTTCTGCATAAAATAAATTATATATTATATAATGTTTGGATCCAACTTCTTATTAATTTAACTATATATATATAGTTATAATTTTGATTTGTTTTAAAGTTTGTTATTACAATACTATCTAACTTATATACTTTTGTCCTGGAGTATGCAATAATCACCATTTGTAAGGGAACCAAGGCATTGCTAGTCCTCTAAAAATACAATTTTTATTTAAAAATGTATAATTATTTAGATAGTTCAAATTCCAGCTTCCTGTCTCATCAAGATCAGTATGCCTATTCTCTTCAGAAAAAATTGCTCTGAAGTAAACCAACTAAGATTTATCTCAAAAGTCCTAAAATTATATATTTTTAATTAACCAACCAGAACATTAACTTTTAGTATTTTTTTTTCATTCAACTGAACTTTTCTCATTTGTCCCATTAAATGAGAACAACAATATTTTTATATCGATATTATGTGTAGATTTCTCTTAGGCTGTAAACTAATGTGGCCAATATCAAATCTACTAGGACTGCTTCAGTACGTGAAACATTTTAAGTATAGTACTAAACTCATTAGTTTCTATGGAAACAGTTACTGGTTTGTAAAAGATGACAGACTATTTACAGAAACACCAGAAATGAACATAGAATAGTATGAACTTGACAGATTCAGAAAAGATAGTACTGTGAAAAAGATGCTGGAACATCCGTTTGTATCAGAAAGAATGTACATCACAGTCATGCTGGATGAATTGATAGACTAAGAAGGCTGAAAGAATAATGGAAGATGTAGAACAATTCAGGCTTAGAGATTTGTAGTGATGACTGTAAGGTTAATATTTCACAAAACTGAAGTAGCTGTTCACTTCCTTATTAAACTTCTGAAAGTGAATTCTCATACTAATTCATTGGATGTTACACTGACAATGGCAGTCCAGTGTCAAAAAATTATAATTCTGCAGACAGAATAGTAGTCACAACATTGAGATTTCTTGCCTAAGGATGTTTTTTTGTTCATTCATTTGCTTGTTTTCTCCTATCTTTCCCTTTAGAAATTTGCCACGCTTTTATATAGTTTCATGATTGGAGCACTTGAAAAATAAGGGTCAAGGTTCCAGGTTCTCCTCCTGAAGTGGAACCTCAGAAATAGTTCTCAGGAAAATCAACCCAGAATGTAGGAGATTTTGTTCTAAATCCTCAAACTGAGACAGATTTAGAAATTGGGGATTATTCTCATTGAGTAAATATTTTGAACATTAAGCTATTACTGAGAAAGCGTATACTACAATTCATTGCACTTCTTGATAAGGAAAATTTCTATAGCTGCAGGAAATTTCTGCTCAACTGTTTATTTGAAATCCGGTGATGTCAGTGTGACTGGATATGCATACTGCATAGAATCTCTCAGGGGGTGTAGATGAGCTAAGTTATCTTTCTGTTTAAAGCAGTCTGAGATTTACAGTCAAGATATTTCTAAGTCTCCTGAGAGGGTAGTGCTTTTCAACTTCTGCTCCAGCAACACCATTTGCAAAGTAGATTTCTGATTAAAAAAAAAAAAAAAATTGCAGAAAATACAAAAGGTCATAGACAGTTTTGATTTTTTTTAATTTCTCATAAGTACTCATTCTAAACACTTTCCCATGTAGATGAAAATGACTGTTTATGTGCATGAAATTGAATGTTTTCCTATGGTCACAGGTATTTTGAGAAACAATTCATGCAACACAGAGAATAATCAGTTTATCTAAAATCTATTCAAAAATAAAATAATAGAATGTTTTAAGTATTTGATTATTTTTCTGGCTTAGTACTCTTACTATTGTCATATCATTATGGTTCTTAATTATATGCCATAGTTAATCTTATTAGCTAAATGCAAATACTTGTTATACCATATTTTTAAATTTCTGCCCTAACCCCTGTTGTGTTATAAATAATTCTCTAAATCCCTTTGTTTTTTCTGAGTTTTTTCTTTCTTTTTCTTTCCTAATCTAAAGCTGAACTGAATTATTTATATGTTGCTTAAAATACTGATTTTGTTTGTTTGGGGGTTTTTTGAAGCTGTATCCTTTCTATATCTCAGTTTAATTACCTTAATGCAATATGTATAAATAAATAGCAACGCTGGGCCAACATTCAGAAATATACATCGACAAACACAGGCTATCAGTTCTTCTTGATCATATCTCATTATTTTCTAATTTGTCATGGGAGTTGCTGTGGTATTTGCTGTAATTTTCCCTATTGATTTTATGCTATCAAGCTTTATTTCCAGGTCAAACAATGAAATCATTAGGCAGTGACTTCTCATGTAGATTTCTTATAACAGTCAAAAATGGTATAATAATTCCACAGTTCATAGTAATATTAGAATATATGATTAATTTAAAATAATGTTTCAAAAATGGTCGTCTAAAATAATATTAAAATGCCATTTTGAAATCTAAATATATAGGCTGTCTTTAAAGCACAGAAACACTTAACTACTGATTCCTATTCATATGGATCTGTATCTGATATCTGTGATACCATTCCCACTTCAACATTAGAAAAATGTAGGTAGAGGGAACTTACTCTTTAACCTGCTACCTCCCTTCTGCTACTATTAGCATTTGAGCAGTTGCTTTATGAAATATATCTGTAAGTGCATGGTTTCTGAGAATTTCCTATCTTGTTTTATATTTATTTTATGTTATTTTATAATACTTTTATTTTATGTTGTAGTTAGTTTTAGCTCAGTTTCATTAATTTGTTGTTGCATTAATTTTTGAAACAAATTTCCTAGCTGCCAGAAAAATTAAGATAAAACAAGAGCGAACAGAAGAGCAGTTGTCAGTTATGCCATATTAAGGAGAACAGGCAATTGCAATGTAATTCAAGAACATTTATTCTCAGAGAAAAAGCTTGGTCTCATTAGCCTTAGAAACTAAGGAGTAATTGTTTGTAATTGCTTCATGGATCCATCCCACCCTCATGTTCTAGCAAGTAGAACACACAGCAATTAAATGAAGCATAAGCCTTACTTCATGCTTTAGATATATGAATTTTTTTATGCAAGAACAGGATACAATACTTTACATAACTACATGAAAAAGAAATTTTCTAGAAACAAATAGAGACTAAAATTGGCAGAAAAAATGTTCAGCATGGGAACAAGCACAGCCTTACCTTTTTAGGTTTTCTTAATGACAAACAGTGATTCAGTCATTTCTCTTCCCCTTACCATTTTTTTCCTACTCAAATAAGGAAATTCTATTCAAGCATTCAGAGCTTTTGTGTCTGGCTTTGTTTTTCTCCAACTCACTTTTCAAATTGAAGAAAGTGTCGAGAAACCTGAAATTTTCATAAAAAAATAATATGTTTTTGCAATTTCAGAAATTGAAACTGAAGTACAATAAATTTGCAGTTCCTCAAAGGAATAGGGCTACAGCAGCCCCAAGCTCATTAGTCATTAGAAGCCCTAATTCCATGTGTACTCTTCTCCTACAGACGTTAATTCCCTTGAGCAGAAAATTGGGTTGGCTCATCTTCTATGTTCACTGTAATTCAATGTGAATTGAGTATTTTCCTAATTTATCAAATTCTACCAGCCTTCAGGATCTACCCTCTTTTTAAAGATGGCCTTCCTTTTTTCTTTAAACCATGATGCATTTCTTCTTCTTTTTATGTCTTTAGCTCATAACTTACATTTCCAAGTCATTCTCAAATATTTCATATTCCCTTTCTGTCCCTAAACTTTCTACAGTATGTTCTTACACATCAGATGTTTAAAGGAAGAAAATTTTATACCATTTTCATGGAGGAAAACAGTCTCTGCAGACTGGAACTGTTTTCATCAATTGCTGGTCTCTGGTTCAGACAACTACATTCCTTTCTCTGGCTGCAGACATGAGATAGGGGCTAAAAATCTGAATACGTTTTAATGCATTGGGTATTGCTGAATGTAAGAAAATCTAAAAACCTGTGAGAGTTTTATTCAGAAACTGTGTGTATTATCACACCTCACTCACCTACATATATATGCTACAAATATCTATAGCAGATCTAATAGCTATATATTTATTTTCCATTCAATGCCTCTGTGTTTTAAATAAAATATATGGGTGCATTTAAAAATATGTAGAACATATAAAAAATGTATATTGACTATGTACAGCAAGATGTGTTTTGGTTTTTTTGTGTTTTTTTTTTTTTTGTATAAAGAAAGATCACACAAGTTATTTTGAGCTTGCAGGTAAAATTCTTCAAATTTCTTTTCCCTACTGTTATATGGTACCTAATGGTTTTCTTTCTTTTGTTATTATTTAGGTGTTGTTAATGTTTAAATTATTCATGAACTTATTGTTCTGAGATGGTTTCTGTGCCTGGCTATTCAAAGTGCTTGTTGTTTGTTTTCATGTTTGTCTGAAATGCTGTAGTGGTAGTCAAGTAAATAATCCCCTTATTTAAATAAAAACATAGAAACTACAGGTTGACTTTACATCATCCTGACACAAATATAATTGCCTGGGAAGAGCAATCATACATAACTTCTGTACATGCAAGATGAAAAGAGCATTAAAGTTGAGAAATCAAGAGCTGAATGATTCAGAATGCCTATATTAAACTTTCCCAGGTAATTTAATATGGCTTAACTTTAAAACTATTTATTGCTTAGTCTTTATAACAGTCCTGATATGATACTGTTCTACTGCACTCTTATCATAATATAATTAGGTGTTTTGTGAGCACTTTCTTCATAGGAAAGTTGATGTAGAACTTTAAAAAGATCAAGTGTTTTTGAGCGCTGAATCTCACCTTCACAGTGTGAGCTACCTACACAATAATTTGCTTTTAACATGAAACTATTTCATTGCTAAATATCCTTGTATTTATGTCCTTCTCAGACAATAACCCAATATACCCAATACCCTTAGGTATAGCCAGTACTCTTAGGCTGTAAGGCAAGGTCAATGTTGCTTTAACCATTTTGAAAGAAAATTGCAATCCACTGCTGAGTTTCATTTTCGAAAAGGACACTTAAAATTAAGTGCCTTTGAATGTATTACATGCATGAAAAAGTTTATATGTAAACTAAGTCTATATATTCTTATTGTAGTCACTGTAAATTTAGTAAATATAGTTATTGGATCAGAGAAGTAATTTAATCTAAATGTTTAAGTCTTGACTCAGTTGCTTCTACGTAGGATGAAGTTTTAAATAGCCTTGGCAGCTCACCTCACAGTCAGCTGAATCTTCAGGAGCATGTTGATTTTCTAAGCACCTTTGTTTTATCTGCCAGATCAGCAAAGATTTCTCAGATAATCCAGGGCAGCTCAAAATGTCAATACCTATTCAACCAGTTAAATCCTTCCCATAACAGCTATTAGTCTGGTCAGTCTGTAAATATTTTCTGCTACCTTGATCATCAGTCTAACTTCAGAGTAGATTGTAAAATTTTCAATCCTTATTTAAGAACTGTGGTTATGACGGGATCACTCTGTGTTTCCTGTGTATTAATAACTTATCTCACTTTATGCAATAGATTGGCTATAAGGAATACCACACTCTCAGCAATCTCAAATCACTAAGGAGACTGTTGTGGGGTTATATATAGCAGTAGCAAAGTCTATTTCAAAGAACAGGGTCTTTCATTTAGGCACTTCATATCAATTAGATACCCATTGAAGCATTCCTGCTAGAGTAGCAGTCTTGTACTGTTGATGGAATATAGATTAATTATATGGATTGTGGAGGCCAAGAGGTTCCCACTTAACCAATGTATACGGAAGTTCCTACAGACTCCATTATTATCACGTATATATACATATATATCTGTATATACATATATGTGTATATATATTCTTCTCTGAATATGTAGAAACTGGGTATTACTTTCAGAAAGAATAATTCACAAAGCACTCACTTAGGGATCCCTGAGGGACTTCATTTTACTTGAATCTCACTCTGATGCTTCACAAAGCTTAAATTGTAATTAATCCATACTTTTAATTAATGTCAGAATATCTTCAAGTCTAGAGATGTAGTCTTGTGGACTTAAAGACCTAAATTTCAAGTTTCAGCCATTCAGACCAAAATTTTAAAACACAACTGACACATGCAATGCTATTTGAAGTCGGTTTTAAGAACCAAATTATAAAAAAGAACTTCTAAAAGCTCTAAAATTAGAAAACACGTTTTCCACAAAGCCACGAAAACTATTTGAATTATTTCCCAGCACTAGCATTATGATATTATTGTAAATATCAAGCACTGCATAACTAGAATATGAACATGTTCATAGAAATATTTTATAAGATGTGATAGAAAAAAAGACACATTTTCCTTATAAAATTACTCTTTTTTATTAAAAGAGAGTGTATATCCTTATATACATAAGGAAAGATCAATATTCTATGAAATTACATAGGTTTAAAGAATGCATAAGTTCTCTTTATTATACATAGACTATCTATAACTATCAGTTTTTTGTATTCTTTTTCTTCAGAACTGTCTGCTCTTTTATGAACAGGTCACATCTTTTTCTAAAATACGACCTAAAAGAGTCAAATTTGCCGTCACTCATCGTTGGCCTATTACACAGAAGAGAAAAAACATGCAGGTAATTAAAATAGAAAACGATGCTCAAAACATTCACACAGGTAAAAAGTTAAGACAGAAGGATATACTGTTGGCACTGTCACCTCCGGATAATAATGGAAATAACAGGTTTCATAAGGAGTTGTCATGAGCAGATGAGTATAAGAAAATGGTTCTGTTAGTTCTTGCTATACAAATAAAACACTGACAGCAAATTATCTGTCACTGTGGGATCAGTAGCAATAACCTCATGCCACAAACCCCTACTCTTTTAATGCTAATATTTTCATAAGAAATTCAGTTCACAGAATCATGGAATCACAGAATCACGGAATCACAAAATCACAGAATGGATAAGGCTGGAAGTTTTGAATGACCTCTGGACCCTCACCATCAGGAAGCCCAGGGTGAAGAAGGGCCAACAGGGTTCCCCTGGATTCACAGGTGGTGACTACCTTCTGCGTAATCTCTCTCTCCCAGTACTCTTTTTTATTTATTTCTACCTCTCTACCTCACATTCTTTATCAAATAAAATCTGTATTTTGACTCTGGCATATGGTCTCATTTGAACATAAATTTGAGCAGAGGTATCTCTCACTAATCAGATCTTAATAGTGGGTCATCTGGTCCAACCTCCCTGCTTCAGCATGGTTATTGTCTAGATGGTTCTTCAATATCTTCAGTGAAGGGGACTCCACAGGCTCTCTGGGCAATCTGTTCCAGCACTGGATCACATACAGAGTAAAGAAGTTCTTCCTCATATTCCGGTGGAACTTCCTGTGCATCAGTTTCTTCCCATTGTCTCTTGTCCTGTTGTTTGGCACCACCAAGAGTAACCTGGCTGCATTCTCTTGACACCCTCCATGCAGATACTTATTGATGAGGTCCCCTCTCAGAGGTTTCTTTTCAAGGCTGAACAGGCCGAGGTCCCTCAGTCTTTCCTCATAAGAGAGGTGCTCCAGTCCCTTGAGCATCTTTGTTTTTCTCTGCTGGACCTGCTCCAAGAGTTCCATGTTGCTCTTGTACAGAGGAACCCAGAACTGGACACAGCACTCCAGAGGTGATCTCAGTAGGGCTGAGTAGGTGGGCAGAATCACCTCTCTTGACCTGCTGGCAATGTTCCTCCTAATGTACCCATTGTCCTTCGTGGCCACAAGGGCACACTGCTGGCTGATGGACAGCTAATTTTCCACCAGGATCCCCAGGTTTTTCTCTCCAGAGCTGCTTTCCACCAAGTTTGCCCTCAGCCTGTGTTGGTGCCTGGGGTTATTCCTCCCCAGGTGCAGGACACGGCATTTGCCTTTGTTGAATATCAGACAGATCCTGTCTGCCCAGCTCACCAACCTGTTGAGGTCCTTCTGAAGGGCTGCACAGTTCTCTGGAATATTGGTCACTCCTCCCAGCTTTGTGTCATCAGCAAACTTGTTGAGAAGGTATCTACCCCTTCACCCCAGTCATGGATTGATAAGTTAAATATGGTGCCTGTATGAACACCACTAGTGACAGGCCTCCAACTAGACCCTGTGCCACTGATTACAACCCTCCGGGATTGTCCAGCCAGCCAGTTCTCAATCCACTTCACTGTCCAGTCATCCAGCCCATACTTTCTGAATTTGCCTGTGAGGATATTGTGAGAGACAGTGTTGAAAGCCTTGCTAAAGTCCAGGGAGGCAGTATGTTCTCCCCTCATCCATCCATCCATCCATCCATCCATCAGTCCATGTAGTTGTTTTGATTATAGAAGTCAATCAGGATGGTCAAGCATGATTTACCTTTAATGAATCCATGCTGATTACTTCTGATCACCTTCTCATTATCCTTGTTGATAGAGACAGCTTCCAGAATGAGGCATCCGTCAATTTTACAGGGATTAAGGTGAGGCTTACTGGCCAGTAGTTGCCTAGGTCCTCCTTCCCCTTTTTGTAGATGACTGGCATGAGATTTACTTTTTTCCATTCCTTGGGCACCTCTCCTGATCACCACAGCCTTTCAAAGACAATTGTGAGCAGCCTATCTATGTTGCCTGACAGGTCTCTCAGAACTCATAGATGCTTCCTGTCAGGGCCCATGTATTTGTGAATGTCAAGTTTGCCTGGGTTTTCTCTAAACCAATCATTCACTAGCAGAAAGTCTTCCTTCCAAGATTCCTTTATTCTGGTCACCTGCATGTTTATCTTATCAAAGAAGGCAAACAAGGAATTCAGTAACTCTGCCTCCTCTGTGCCCTGTTATCAGGGTGCCCTCTCCATTTAATAATGGGCCCACACTATCCTTGGATTTCCTTTTTTTTTTTACTGATGTACTTGAAGAAGCCCATCTGGTTGTCTTTGGCATCCCTGGGAAGATTTAATTCCAGATGGGCCTTGGCCTTCTTTGTCTCATTTCTACCTACTCTGACAACCTCTCTATATTCGTTCCAAGTGGCTTTCTTCCATCTCCTGTGTATTTCCTGCTTTTACTAGAGTAAGGACAGGAATTCCTTATTCATACACATAGGTCTGTTGTCCCCTTTGACAGATTTCCTGTTTATTGAGATGCAAGTTCAATCCTAAGGAACCTGTGTAACTACAAAAAATATATTGGGATCCCCAAATTACATGCCTACAGGCAACTAACTGCATGTGAAGAGATGAATATGTCAAAACTGTGATGCCTAATCATAATAAGGAATTATATTTATTATAGAAGTATCTGAAAACAACCACCTATACAATTTATTTAAATTATAACTATTCATATATTAGATGTTGTGCATGTAAATATATGCATTGCTTTTATCTAAAGAACCTATATGATATAGAAAAATATGTATTATATAAAATAAATGGGATAAACATCCCTTAAAAATTCCATAAGTTTTAGCAATTTTAAACTAATGTGCCACCCCTGCATCTCAAGGTATGTCCATGTGGCATGGCATCTGGGCCTCGCTGGCAGCAATGTTAGCATATGAACTTTGCCTAACCCTCTCAGTAACCTAGTTAAAAAGTAGAATATCTAGACCTTAAACAACCTGTCAAATTACTGTGAAGTTACAGACAAGACCAAGAACCTCCCTCATGGACAGATCGTGACTATGAGTGACAATGACAGCCAGTTGTTAGGTTCTGGGGGATGCAGAAGAGGTCTGTTAAGAATTGGGTATTCTGTACTGCATCCTTACCCTGATGGTGCCCCATATGACTCCAGGAGAGTTTGGAGGAGCGAGATCTAAGAGATTCCAGAAACACCCAAGAGGTATCCCAGGGATCCTTGGCCCAGTTGCAAGGACTATGCACCCCACATATCACTCACAAATCACCCCATTGTCACTCTTGGTTTTTCTTCTGAACCCTGACACCATCCTGTGGAACAGGGGAAATGTTTAATTTTTCAAAATAGCATATATCTGTGACTGAAGTGCTTTGCTGCCAAGTCCAGTTAGTCTCCACACTGTCCATTTAATCTAAAACCACAACGGTCCTATACCCCTTGAGGCAGTAGTGCCCTTTATTTTGTAGTTTCTTAGAGAATTTGTTTAGTCACATCAACTTGACAGTTTTCAGATCAAGGACAATGATCTAATCTTTTTCTTTAATCGTCTGAGAGAGAACCCAATTCAGGGAGCTGGGTTTGCAATGATTGGGTTAATATGGTTTCTTAGCTGTCACTGTTCTCTTGATTTTTTCTGGTCTTTGTATTTATCCTGATTAGCCTCAATCAGATGACTTAAGAAAAACACATTCCTCATAGAGAAAAGGAGTGCAGATACCAGAAATCTTCTTTGACTTTAAATGTTCTAAGTTTGTTGTTAGATACTAGAGTACAGGGACCACTACTCAGGATTCTGTCAGAATCACCGCAGTTTTCAACAGCTTTTAGAAACAGCTCTTGCCAAACACTCAACTCTGCCTTTCACAAAAACTGTGTTTTAAGTGCTGAGATCAGCAGACATCTCCTCTTCCATCCCATATATGGTTAAATATATTGCTCCCTGATTCCTTTGCAGAAGGGTCCAAATTATAATGAACTCAATTCAACCCCCCAGTTATGGATTTTAATCAGAGAATCATAGGATAGTGGACTGCAATGAGGTCTCCCATCAGTCTTCTCCAAGCTGAACAGAGCAATTGACCTCAGCTGCTCCTCATATGGCTTCCCCTCCAGGCCCTTCACTATTCTCATGGCATTCCTTTGGACGTTAATAGCTTAATGTCTTTTTTATATTGTGGTGCCTAAAACTGCACACAACACATTCAAATTTAATGGGCAGTCCTACACTCCATGAAGGAATTTCCTTATATTAAGGTACAGTATCTTCTAATGGCTTCTTTCTTTCATGGAATCACATGAACTTTTTCCTGTGATTTGTTTGGATTAATTGAAGATGATTCCTGCTACAAGTTTTCCTTGGCATGATTTATCACCACAGAATGTGCTAATCTTGATGCACTGTGTTATCTTCCAGAATGAAATGCATTTCATGAAGAGCAATTGTTTCTGTCTGCTGTGAATTTCAGTTAGTGATTGGAGACATGGCAACCACAGGTTGTTTACAGACACATCTCCAGTGTCTTGGAATAAGGTATTGCTGTAGCATGAAGTAAATGGTGGTATAACTTCACTGTAACTTGGTTCACTATATAGAATGTTAGGTTTTGTGATTAAGAGTTAATTCAATTAAACACAGAGACCTAGCTAGGATCAGATGAACGACAGACCACAAACCCTAGGAACTGAACCAGTTACTCCTAAAACAACAAAACCAAAGAACAGTGATTAGAGCATTATCCCTTGTGTGAAACCTGCCAAAGGGTCAAGGAAAAAAAAGTCTCTTTGAAACACCATGCAAACAAAATGGGATTACTGCCTAAAGGGCTATAGAATTTATTATGAAATGTGGTGAGGAAATGAATTTCAGTACTGTACAAACCCTAAAATAGAATGTCTCAGGTAGGGGCAAAAGGCAGGGAAAAGGATTCATTAAAGTGGTAAGAGCAAACATGGGAAAATGGAAGGAAAATTGTTAAAATGAATAGGTTGACTGTAAGTACAGTCTGACCAAACAGGTCTAAACATATTTGACAGAGTCCTGTATTTGATGGACACATTCTGTCCTTTCTTCTCACTTAATTGTATTTCAAACTTTCATTTTTTTCTCTATGTTCTCATTGTATGTATATAATAGCTAGTGAATTTCAAATTGGACTATTCTAGGAGTAGTATATGAATCACAATTACCAGCATCTGAAGAGATTCCCCCCTGCCACAAACCAGTAGTCCAGCCGCCCTGAAGGAAACTGGGGACTGGGGAAAATAGAGAACACCAAATCTGCAGACCAGCTACAAAGTAGATAAAACCGTATGCCACCACTAGAAAACTTGATATGGTGACAGGTAACAACTGAATAAGGGGTCTACGGTCTGGCATAAGTATTGGACAGCCTTCCAGTATGTCCTAGTATTTGAGAGATATATCACTGTGGGAGTGCCTGTGAATCAAGAAAATGACAGTGATCAATCCTAATCAGCCTAAAAATAAACCCAACGTCCCCCCCCCCCCCGGTCTACGGGCTG